>JANSLP010000433.1:0-23211 GCA_029298735.1 Ophiostoma sp. CBS 140.51
CGTGGGTGTCGGCGACCTCTCTAGCTCCTTGGCTAGGCGGTACTCCGGGAGCCTCTCGCTTCGAATAAGCCACCGGAGGAGCGGTCGGGCCGTGAGGCCTGCCTGCAGGCGGTGGTCTAGGTCCGTTGGTGTCTGTGGCCAGTCTGACGGTCTCGGGGGTGTTTCTGTGCATGACAGGAGGACGTGGGCCGGGGTCTCGTCTTCGTCCCCGCATGTGCATGTTGGTGAGTCTGCGGCGCCTTGTCGATAGAGGTATGCACGGAGGCCGATGTGGCCGGTCCGGATTTGTGTAAGGAGGCTGCTTTCGGCCTTGGTGAGGTGGAGGTAGCGGCGCCGTACGGCCCGTGCTGTCCAGCTCGGTGTCTGTGCCGCGAGAGATCTCGCGGAGTGACCGTTGCTTGCGTCCTGTTGCCAAAGGGCCTTCCAACGGTCGGTGACGGCTGTCCAGTCCGTCTCTTTGGGGGTAGGTGGGTAATAATTAGTAAACGGTCGGGGACGACGGACTACGTTTCGGATGGCCCGGGCTTTCGTCTGGTAGTCTCGAATTTCGTCGGTATGTTTTGTTTCTTTTTATTTTGTTGTTTAATTTATCGTCCAAAAAATCATTAAAAAAATGATACCTTTTTCCCGATTTTTTTTGTTTTCCCGCCATTACAGATATTGAAATCAAGATGAAATGACAACATATTGAAGTTTATATTATTAATGTTTCCAAATTATGATATTATGTGGTAGATATGAACAGCTATTGATACACGTTGTATCATTGATTGGTATATGTACAAGTAGTAATAGTAGAGTGAGGAACACATCTGCCGTGTATGAAAATTAACAAGATATGACATAGGCTAATTTTTGTCGACGTCAGGGATGCAGGCTTACAACTTCTCGACATCGACATTTGCATTCTTGTCATCATGCTCGGCGTGGAGGACTGTCTTATCGGCGGCAGATGCCAGCTTGTCTTCCGGGGCACCGTCGAACAGGTAGGTGAGCTCCTCGAGCGAGGGGCCAGCAGTCTCGACGAACAGGAAGTAGACAATGACGAAGATGATAAACACCCAGACATCGTAGTAGATGAAGAACTTCCAGCCAATGTTTTGGAGACCAATAGGGTTGACGTAGCTGCTGAAGAGTGAGGCAAACTGAATCACCAGAAGACTCATAGCCCAGGTCTTGGCACGCATCTCGTACGTCGTGACCTCGAGCATGTATGTGACACTGACGTTGGTCCATGCAAACGTGTAAAAGAACTGGAAGATGAAGATGCAAGCCAAGACGATGCGACCACCGGCCAGTGAGCCCTTGTCGAGGTACTGCTGAGCGGCAATGGTCCAGGCAATAAAGGTGACGGCGCAGCCGCCCGAGCCAACCAGGAAGAACGTGCGGCGCTTGAGCTTGTCGACAATGAAGCAGACCGTGATGCACACAATGTATTGCCACACAGTGACCATGCCGTTGACGAGGGTAATGTCGGCCTCGGAGGTGATGCCGGTCTGCTTGAGAATTTCTGTGAGGTAGCTGGAAATCAGGCTGTTGCCCGAGGTCTGGCCAAAGACGGCAGCGGCGATGCAAATGGCCAGGCGGTGAATGTTGCCGCGCGACTGGAAGAACTCGCGCCAAGTCAGGTTGTTCTCGCGCTCGGCGGCCAGGGCCTGCTCGATCTCGGCCATCTCCGCTTCCACAACCGGGGAGTTGGGGTCGTTCTCGCCGTGGTACTTGATGAGGATAGCGCGGGCCTTGTCGGCCTTGCCGTGTGCAACTAGCCAACGAGGTGACTCAGGGCAGAACCAAATGAGGGCGAACTGGTAGGCAGAGGGGATGACCTGAATCAGCGTAGGCAACTTCCAAGCCCACGAACCGTTGATCTTGGCGCAGCCGTATGTACCCCAGGCACCGATAACGTAACCCAGAACGATGGACGTGTTGTAGAATGTGGTGATCCGGACACGCTCCTTGGGGTGGCTCAGCTCAGTGACAAGAACGGGTGCACCCATCTGGATGATGGACGAGCCGACACCAAGAACGATCTTGCCGCCAATGTACATGTTGAGGGATGTCGCGAACAGCTCGACGAGAGCACCGGCAATAATGATCACGGAGCCAAAGGCGGTGGGGAAACGACGACCAAAGACGTCGCCCATCCAGCCGAGGAAGAGGATAGGTGCGATACCACCGATGGAGTTGGCCGCGCCAAAGAGACCAAGACGCGCGCCTGTCGGGTTGCCAAACTCATCTTGCCACTGGGAAAGAACCTGCATGCCGTTTGTCATGGACTGAGCGATGTTAGCATTGAATAATGGCGAGAGCATGTAACTGGGCGAAGACTTACACCGTCAATACCAAGAGAGGCAGTGGCAAGTAGCGACGATGTGAGCACAAAGTACAGCAGAATGCCATTCTTGCGACGCCAGAACGGCGGGATAGCATCAAGATCGTAGGGATTCGCAAGGCCCTCGGTGGCGTGGGCGACGGCAGGTGCCATTGTGTCGTGAGAGGAGGCAGAGTAGAAGGGGAAAAGAGGAGAAGGGGGGGAAAGAAAGACAAGAAGAGAGCCGTGAGCCCAAGCCTAGATCACGATAAGATGCTGTGGTTGAAAGATCGACATAACTTGGCCAAGGAGTCGGGCTTCGTCGTTATATATGTGTATATGTGTACGCGTGTCGGTTGAAGAATTGCGCGAGTCGCATGACTTTGTCGTGTCCCGATGTGGCCTGGCAAACGCGAGAGCGAAAACTCTAGACTTCTGCAGGTTTGCACCCTTTACGACGGTTCGATGCTGGGGTACGGGGAAATGCGTCGTTCCCCATACTACGCCCACATGGGGACCAGATGTCAGGAAAAAATCGTGGAGCACGGCATGGCCATGAGGTCCCGGGGTAATTGTGGCAAAAGCGCTAAACTTTTTTTCCTGTTTGTTTGCCGTATTTTCGCCGTCAGGGTCCACTGGATCGCGCCTGCCCGATTTCGCCGACAGATGGTGTCGGGAAAATACCCACTTTATGACGACAGTTTCCCCGAAACGGGACCCGTCCGAGCCCGGCCCGCACCCTGCAGGATTTGACACCACCCTGGGTTTGCCCGACGCATATTGAGACGTCAAACGCGTTTCTTATCGGTGAGCTCCCAGTTGCTTATCGACCAAAGTCTACGGCATTGTCGGTCTCGTTCACAAACGATCGCAATTTACTTAAACGTAAAATGCCAACGACTCTGGACTGACATCTTTTGACTTTCATCTCTTTCTTTGACAGTTTGCAATAATCTCACCTACTAGTTTTACAATGGGTTCAATCGATATCACAACAACTTTGGCTTCGCTGCCGGACGACTTCGACTGGGGCTTCGCAACGGCGTCGTACCAGATCGAGGGCGGCGTGGCAGAGGGCGGCCGCGGCCCGTGTATCTGGGACACTTTCTGCCACTTGGAGCCGACTCGGACAAAAGGTGCCAACGCCGACGTTGCTTGCGACCATTATCGCCGCTATGAGGAAGATTTCGATCTGCTGCAGAAGTATGGTGCGCCAAGCTACCGCTTCTCCCTCTCGTGGTCGCGAATCATCCCAATCGGCGGCCGGAACGACCCCATCAACGAGGCCGGCATTGACTTTTACAACCGCCTCATCGACGCGCTGTTGGCCCGTGGTATTGTTCCTTGGGTGACTCTCCACCATTGGGACCTACCCCAGGGTATTCATGACCGGTACGGTGGCTGGCTGAACGTCGAGGAGTCGCAGGCCGACTTTGAGCACTTTGCTCGTCTCTGCTACGAGCGCTTCGGCGACCGCGTGAAGCACTGGATCACGCTCAACGAGCCATGGATCATCAGTGTGTTTGGATACTCGTCCGGCATCAACGCGCCAGGACGCAGCAGCACCAACCCAGAGGCATCCGAGGGCGACAGCACTCGCGAGCTATGGACCGTGGGCAAGGCCCTGATCATGAGCCATGCGCGGGCTGTCAACGTCTACAACAAGGAGTTCCGTCAGACACAGAAGGGCGTGATTGGCATCTCGCTCAACGGCGACTACTACGAGCCGTGGGATGCCAGCGAACCCAAGGACACCGAGGCTGCAGAGCGCCGCATGCAGTTCCACATCGGCTGGTTTGCCAACCCAATTTTGTAAGTCACAGACACGAGCATGAAGCAGCCGAGTAGGGACTTTGCTAATAACCTCACAGCTTGAAGCAGGACTACCCCGTGTGCATGCGCCAGCAACTTGGCGACCGTCTGCCTACCTTCTCAGCCGACGACATGGCTATTCTGCAAGAAGCCGAGACCGATTTCTACGGCATGAACTACTACACCGGCCAGTTTGCTCGCCACATCCCGGGCCCTGCAGATGAGAACGACTTCAAGGGCAATGTGGACGAGCTGCAAGACGACAAGGAGGGCCGGCCAGTCGGTACCAAGAGTGGTCTAGGTTGGCTGCGCTCGTGCCCGGACCTCTTCCGCAAGCACTTGACACGTGTTTACCGTTTGTATGGCAAACCCATCTACATCACCGAGAACGGCTGCCCTTGCCCTGGAGAGGCAACCATGACGCGCGAAGAGTCGGTGCAGGACACCTACCGCCAGCAGTACTTTGCTGACCACTTGGACGCCATCTGCAAGTCCATTTCGGAGGACGGTTCCGACATTAAAGGCTATCTTGCTTGGTCTCTGATGGACAACTTGGGTAAGTTGTCCCCTCCACCTTGCGCCTTGACGTTGCAAAGAGACTTTGTTACTAACAACGAACTAGAATGGTCTGACGGTTACGGGCCTCGCTTTGGTGTTACATTCACAGACTACAACACGCTGGAGCGGACACCCAAGCAGTCAGCTCTGCTTCTTGGAAAGATGATCGAATCCAGAAAGAAGTCTGCAGTGCAGGCCAGGCAGTAAACTCAGCACTCATTTGTACGATAGGATAGACTGGATGGTAGATTCAATTGGAATAAAAATAATGTTATACAATAAAATACATTATTAGACAACCATGGAAACTCGTGTTCTCAATGCATCGGACGCTCTAGAGTCCAAGCGTGACAAGATGTTCAATAAGATTGAAAAGTCGGCACGGGCCCGCCGTGCCAATGGAGCATCGTTCTTGTCATCTTCTTCGTGATTGTGAATGATGGCCAGTAGACTGCCGCCAAGGAGGCGCAGCTTTTCTACTAATGGTTCACCATTGACCTGCAGGGCCCAAAATGGTGCGTTGTTCAACAGGCGGAGCATGTCTCGCACAATCTCAGTGGTGCGCAATTCGGTGGGCTCGAGCTCGGCAGTCGCATTGTCGTCGCCCGCAAAGCAGGCCAGTTGCCGTAAATTCTGTAGTATTACGACGCGTAGACAATAGAATGAAACGTGCAGGTTGACACATTGGCTCATAAAGGCATTGGATTGTGTCCGGCTAGATGGCTGCAAGTAAGGCGGCAGCTGATCAAGCTCAGTGATGAAGCCAATGTAGAGATTGTGAAAGTAGTTGCGTTGTTCGACCAACGATGATGGCGTAGATGTTGGCGTGGATGGCACCTGTTTGGCTTCTTTTTCTTTCTGGACACGAATCTCCAGCAACAACTGTGAAGCTACCTGCCAGAGCTCGAGGTTGGCATTGAAGCCAACGATACAGCTCATTGGACTAGAAGAGGCTGGCGAGGTTCCTGCCTCAGCACAGTCGTCGTCCTCCATGCTGGTCGGGTACGGCAGGGTAATGTTGGAGTCAAATGAGAAGCGGTGGATGGTGATGGGGCGTCCATTTAAAATGGCCGCACTCTTGTCACCCATATAGACAATCCAAAATGCTCGTCGGCGCATCTCTGCTTCCAAGGGTGGAAGCCAGGCCAGCAAGCGAACATCGTGCAGGCCCATTGCCTGAATTAAGCGAGTGGCCTCGCCAAAGATGTGCCATGAGTATTTGGGTCGACCAGTGGCGTGCAAGCAGTTAGAGTGAAAGTAGCGAATGATGATGGAGTTGGCATTGGGGGTGTCAAGGTCGGTCTCGAGATAGCTGTTGAGGCAGTTCCGTGACGCTTCTAGAAAAATGTCGGCAACGGCACTGCCCTCTGGAAAGACAGAACTCGGTAGAAAGAATGCTGCCTCAGCGCAGACGGCCGTGATCAAGGCGAACGCCTCCTCTGGATGCATCTCCATGGTAGGCATGGCGTGTATGGATGGCATGCCGTTCATATCTTGTTGTAGGCTTGGTTCTAGGTTGTTGTTTCCCAAGTTGGTGTCCAAGTTGGGATCCAATTGGCCGTTGTTGTTACTGTCTCCGTCGACGAGAGCAAGGGCCTTGTGCAGAGTTGCTTTGTGTACCAGCGGCGTCAAGGCGTACAAGTACTCAAAGAACAGGAGGATACACCGTGTCGCGATGTCTCTGGCTGACGTCCCGGGGTTCGGGTACCGCGACATGAGCGTCTGAGAGAGGTCGCGCCATCGCTGTTGAATTTGCGCTGTGCGGATGAGGACAGCAGAATTGTCGGTGTTCACGTTCACATTCAGATCGACACGGCCTGTGCCGTCCGGCGCGGTGGGCGGTGATAGGACGGTAGTCGCTGAGGCCGGCGCTGGCAATGAAGCCGATGCATATCCAGACTCGACGGCGGATGGTTCCCAGCCGATGGCGGATGACAAGAGGTCTGTGAGATCAGGTCCTAGTCCACCGACGTGGTTTTGATTCAAGCCGTTGCCACCATCAAGAAAAACGAGACCGCTTGATGCAGTTGATGTTGTTATTGCTGGTGGTGTGTTCGTCCGTGACCGTGCCGACTGTTGTGACCGTGAGCTTCTCCGCCGGGGTGGTGATGCAGTTTGTTGCCGGCCCGCGGGCCCGGCATTGTGTATGCTATGGGGTGCCTTGGGCCCGCGCTTGGCCAACGGCATGTGAAACGTACAAGACTGGCCACCCACGCGACAGTTCGTGCATCGCGCGTCCGTTTCGGTGAAATCACACTGCAATGTTAGGTCATATGAGACGCAAAGGGAAAAGAAAGTCGGACTTTTGGAGTAGTACCCTGGATTTTCGCCGTCGGCAGCGATCACATGCTCTGCCGGGTCCCTGCCGGTGGGGTATGGGGGAAACGGGGGAGTCCCGGTGATGCGACGATGGGGGAATGTGGGGAGGCGAGAAGGGAGCCGTGAGGCTACCCGAGCCGTCAGTCGACAGCATGCTTTTTTTTTTGTCAAAGGCGGAGAAGGTGATGCAGGCGCCACGAGGTGGTCGTGTAATCAGTAAGAAAGTTTGAAGAAAAGCCGTCGGCGCATAAGACATGAGATATGAGATAAAAGGCACACGCGACACCGTTCAAAAACAGGATCAACAGCTGCTCTGCCGTTTTGGCGCTGTGCGGGAATTGCCACACGTTTGCAGGTGGGAGTAGCCTGTTTGCTGGTCGGAGAAACTGTGGAGTTCCGCCTAGCGCTGGTACTTCTTTGTCGAGTAGGTTTTGTAGATTTCCGCTGTGGGGCATTCGTTTTTTTTTTTCTTTTCTCTATTTTTCTTCTTCTTCTTCTTCTCGTATGGCATACATTTATTGAATCAAAAACATGTTTATTGTCATAGCTTTATAACGCTTCTTTAATCCTTGTTGAAGCGAGAAAGCGAGAACTGGTCGAGGGCCTTTTCCTTGGTGCCCGTTGCCACGAGTTCCGCCAGAGTCTGACCCACAAAGGCAGCAAGGGTCACACCCGAGTGCATAACAGCCAACGTCAATCCCTTCTTGCCACAGTCGCCAAGAATAGGCAAGCCGTCCTTGGGGTCCGGCCGAATACCGACTGTATAAAAGTCGAGCTCCAAAGATGGAAGAGGTGTGCCATCAAGATTAGACCGGAACATGGCCTGCACTTTCTTGAAGAAGATGTCGGCCTCGGCAGCAGGGTCCGTAGTGGGGTTGCCGCCCGAGTAGTGACGGCCCGCAATGATACGACCCTGGACCGTCTGGCGCATATGTGGGCCGTTTGAGATGGCAAGACCATTGAGGAGGCGGGTGGACACGGGCTTGGAGTGGACGATGAGACCAGGGCGGCTGTTGACGGGGACGTCGATACCAAGAGTGGCGGCAAGCTTGACGGTGCCCAACCCAGCGGCCAGGACAACATGGTCGGCCGTGATATTGCCAGAGGATGTGACGACACCAACGACCTTGTCGTCTCGTACAAGCAGACGATCAACGGTCTCTTGGCGAAGAGTTGCACCAAAGGCTGTGGCAGCATGCTCGATCATCTTCTTGGCGGCCAGAGCTGGCTCAATGCTACCCTCTTCAGGCAATGAGGCAACCCAGCCGGAAGATGGCAGACAGGTGTCAGCCAGCCACGGCTCCCGCTTGAGGACCTCCTCGTTGGAGATCTTCTCCGCCTTGTAGCCCCAGCTGGCATGTTGCTTGATGCAAAAGTCGAGCTGCTCCTCGTCCTGTTGCCACTGAACATTGCCGTTCCAGCGGGTCAGCTCTGACAGGCCGGGAACTTCCTTGATCAGCTCGTGCCAACGAGCCATGGAGCGGTGACGGACGTCAAAGTAGGGGCGAGCATTGTTGAAGTTGGCGTTGAGCCAGGCAAAAGAGTTGGGGGTGGCGGTACCGCCCACATCGGGTGCGACGATGGTGACTTTGACGTTGTGGCCGTGCTTAGCAGCCAAGTGCCAGGCAATGGACGCACCAACGATGCCGGCTCCGACAACAATGACATGCGGCTTATCAACAGTCATGATGAAAGTGGGAGGTAAAATAGGGTTGTTATCAGAAAGAATTATTAGGAATGGTGGCCAGGTGTGTGGTGTTGATTGTGATTGAGATTTGGACTCGTGATAAGTCGAAAATTGATATGCGTCGCGTTTGAGAAAGATTGTGTCTTTTTATTTTCTTCTTCCTTGGGCCCTTGCAGTTGATATTCGCTACACATTATTGACATGTGCCGGGGAAACCTCCAAGAAAGATACGCAGTCCTGGCAAATCCCAGGACAGATTCGCACTACGTCGGGTTCTTCCGAGTTCCCAATATCGGGAGACACTTCCGCTCAGCAAGTATCTTGAACCCAGATAATATCAGAACAATACTCATTGATACACAACAAAAACATCACTTCATAGTGATGGATAGTGCCGGAACAGCCAATCCGAATCGGTTAGTCTGTTCCTGCCAAGTTGTCAACGGTCGGGGTAGCGTTGGAGCGTAGGATTTGGAAAGATATGGTCGGGCATTTCCACGAACTCTGATTGGCCCCCCCGCATTTTCGAGGAGATATGCTCGTATTGTTCCGAGCTGCCAAGGAGCATCGTGATAAGAAACAGACACAACTTTGAATAAACATAATGCTCAACGCAATGCCAGCTTCAACAACGTCCGCCCGGAAATCCGGGGTATAAACGATGGGCTCCGCAGTCATGCCATCGATCGTCGGTCTAAATCTTTCGTTCATCAGTTCACTCTCCTTCACATCTCTACCCTCTTCAACACGCACTTTTTCTTCCTCTTCGTGAATCGAAGTGAACCATTTTTTCTTGCCTTTCTTCCACCACCACACACCACCGAGATGTCGAGCAAATCTTACTTTGGCTTCGACGTTCTCGTCCGTCGTGTCAAAAACATCCAACAGGCTCCCCGCGAGATCATTGTCAACCCTCGCCTTCTCGGCACCGCTTTCGTGTTTGCCTTTTCGGGCTTTCCCGCTGTCTGGGACCAGGGCTCGTCATCTGTCCTGCCATCGCTGCCTGGCTACGATGCCTTCTTCCACGTTTCGACCGGCGCCAATGCTGACCTCATCCGCGATCTTGTGTCTCTGGTATACGTTGGCTACGCCATCGGCTCAGCGGCCACGTTCTTCATCAACGACCGCATCGGCCGCCTCTGGTCGTACCGCCTCTACGCCTTTATCTACATCATTGGTCTTATCGTGTCTATCACGGCCCCCAGCCTTGCCGGCCTCAACGCATCGCGTATCGTCACCGGGATCGGCATTGGCGCTCTGACGGTCACAGGACCTATGGCCATTGCCGAAATCAGCCCGGACGAGATCCGCGGCATGCTCACCTCGTGGTTTGGCGTATGCATGTCGCTGTCGCTCATCTCCTCGGTCTTTTGTGTCTATGGAGTCTACATCCATTTGGCCGCCACCCGGTTCCAATACCAGGTGGTGTGGATGGTGCCCATTCTGGCCATGGTCGTCGTTGTGGCTGGCAGCTTCTTTTGCTGTGAGTCGCCCAAGTGGCTGATGATGGTAGATCGATACGACGACGCACTGGCCGAGCTAGTCCGTCTTCGTGGCCTTCCGGCCGACCATCCGCGTGTCCAAGCTGAGATAACCGCCATCCAAGACGCAGTGCGGGCTGCCCATATTGACACGACCAGTGAGGTGCGCCGTATTAAGCAGATTTTCCGTGATACATTCACGGTTGGTGCCAACCTGCGGCGAGTCCAACAAAGCCTCGTCTCCTACCTCCTTGCCCAACTGTCTGGCGCCAGTCAAATCACATCTTACCTTGTACCCATCATGACACTGATGGGCGTCACATCCAGTACTGAAGAGAAGCTGTTTTTGAGCGGCATGTACGGCGTGGCTAAACTGGCATCTGTTCTGCTGGCCTCGTTCTGCATCATTGACACCCTTGGTCGCCGCAACTCCTTGTTTATTGGCATCTCCCTCCAAATCATTTCCGATGTCTTCATTAGTGTCTACATCAAGTATAGCCAGGAAGGCCATGTGCCGCATGCAGTCTCGCAGGCCGCCCTTGGTATGCTGTATATCCACGGTTTTGGCTACTGCATTGGCCTCTTCTTGCTGCCCTACGTCTTTGGTGCCGAACTCTGGCCCGATCATCTGCGCACCTTTGGAGGTGCCCTGGGCCAGACGTTCCACTGGATGTTTATCTACGCCATGAACTATGGCCTGCCGTCCCTACTGACCAAGACGCATAACTGGGGTGCATTCCTGTTCTTTGCTGCTTTCGGCACCGTTGCCCTTATCTATGTCTTTTTCATGGTTCCTGAAACGTCGGAGCTGTCTACTGAGGAGATTGATACCATCTTCCGTGGTCCATGGTTCCAGGCCTACAAGACGAACCGACTGATTCTCGATGGTGTTGTGGATGGTAAGGAGCGGCCGGAGTCTGTTATTGGTGACTCCAAGTCTGTTGCCAATGAGGTAGCATAAACTTGACATCAGACGTCCTGAGCCGCTCAATGCAAACAAATACTCGAATTCAAGACAGTAGATAGTAGCTAAATGTACAATATTGACACATATAATAATACACAAAACACAAGCTTCTCTCTGTGCAACTACGCTCTCTTCGAAAACCGCATGCCCCGTTTCACCATCCCTGAAATACCAGACGGAATCTTGGAAACCACCTGCGCAGCAGCCTGCGGCGCTTTCTTTTGACGAAGGCTGCGGCGCTGACTGCCGTTCTTACCTTCCTGATCCTCTAATTCTCTAACTTCCTGGATGACGACGGCAAGTCCATTTCCTGCCTTCTCCACACGCTGAATCAAAGAAGAGCTTTCCCCCGAGTCCCATGTCACAGCCCGTCGAACAAATCGCTGTATCGATGTTGCTGCTGACGATACCTTTGGAGTTGGCTTTGGCGGTAGCGGTACGTCTGCAGTAGCCGAAATTGCCACTGTCTCGTCCGGTTCTGCCTCTGACGACGGCAACGGCGAAGCAATATGCTTAAGCTGATTGTGGATGCGCTCTGGTGTGATACGCAACAGTCGGGTTGCAAAGTCGTGGTACACCATTGTCGGGTATCCCACCGCATCAAAGATGTCAGACTGTACATACGATGTCCATGCGTGTACCCAAGAAAGGATCACATTCTCTTCTACCCAGAACCATTCGCTATGATGCTTGTTGCAATAATGGCAATGGCCCATCTTTCGGTGTCGAAGAGATGCTTTCACAAGTGCCTCTGCCTTGCGGGCACCCAGAAACATAGCACTAACAAATACTGGCTCGTGTACTTTGACCGCCAGCTTGCTGCAAGGCGTGGCCTGCCAGCGCGTCTTGATTTTCCTCTGCTGGGAAAAGCCAAGCTTGAAGAGACCGTCTCGGTCCGAGTCCCGCAGTACATAAAGCCGGCCTGTGCCTTGCTTGTAATGCGCGTACCCAGACTGCATGGTCTCGATGATGTGGAGGTAGTCTGTTCCCATGTAGCAGTCCTTGTAGTGTAGGAATCCATTGTCCTTGCAGCAGGCTTGCTTTTCTGTAGCTGTGGCCGCATCAGAAAATGGGTCATCGACTGCTGAGGCCACTGACGATACATTCTGTCTCACGGGAGGCTCGGAAGGCTCTCGTCTCTCGTCTTGAAGGAACAGTCTTGCCGGTTTGAATGACTGACGATTCTTCAGCTGCTTCTGCTGCTTCTGCTTCGATCTTTCACAGGGCGTTGGCGATTCCGGTGGGGTTGTGTCATCGTCATCGTCGTTAGAGTCCAGCATAACCGGCACCAGAGTTGTGTCGCTTTCAGCGCTGCGAGTGGTCTTGGCTGACGCCGTGAGGTGTTTGACTTTTCCAGTCTGAGGTGTGCTACTCGGCGTGACAGTGTGCGAGCGGCGCGGGGTGTCGTAAGAAGAAAACACGATGGAGGCGTTGCTGTCATTGTTGTCGTCCTCATCGTCCTCGCTGTTTTCGTCGTGGTTTTGGGATTGCTCTTTGTATTCCTGTTGATCGCAATGGGCTTTATCGACCTGCTGTTGCCATTTCTCCAGTGCCGCCCCTTCAATTAGCCCCTTTTTGTGCCGACAGCAATGTTGCACTTCGATTAAGTTTTTGAGGCTCGTGAAGAACGCCCCAGCCAGAGAAATTCGGACCTCGAAGTCGTCGGATTCCTCGTACTCAAGGGCGATCTCATCCAGTCTTTTTAGATTGTCCATGACCTTTTCTTGTCGTGAGGCCAACAGCGGGTTTCTGCAACGGATTCCCTCTCTGGTGATGCCGAAGCAATTATTCTTCTCGCTCCCAGTATAGAGACTCTTTTGGCCAACAAGGCTCCATGGGCCAAGAATGGCTTCAACTCCGTCGAAATTGAGTGGTTCCATGTCGCAAGGGGGGAAACAATAAAGAAAATAAAAAGAGGGAGAAAAAGAAAGGAAAGTGAGGAGAAGTTTTCGTATTAGTTTTGGACTTTGTTGGTTTGACTTGCAGTCGTTGGAATATGGATGTCTTTGATTTCTAAAGAACAATGGGTCATTATTGTCTTTTATATTATGTACGGCGATCACCATGCAACAATGAGGGTCTACCAAGCTTCTAGAAAAGTGACTTGAAATCTGGGGGTGGCTGGGATAGGGTCTGCACGAATTACAAACCCTTATTTTCTGGAGCGGAAGTTGCGTGCGCCCCATAAAAAGCCATATTTTCGCCCCTTAAGGGGATACCACCCGGCGCGTATGTTTGCAAGGCTCCGTGCCCACGTTTTGGGATATGTACGTGGGGTGGTACCGAACGATAAGCTTTGATCGCCCTGTGCCTTTTGTTTGTGGCTTGTGAGGTGTTTGTTGTTTCGGGGGGCCAAAAATAACGACACAGACACGAGCAGCGCTTTCGAGGTACACATATGGGGCCGTTTTCGATTTCGAAGTTTCAGATAACTGACAAAATATCTCCCTCGAGCCCCGACGCGCAAAATGTTTTATTTTTTTGTCTCGTATGTTTTCTTTTTCTTGTCTCAAATTCCAGCGTCCTATTTCTAGAAAGCACTCTGTGAAGATGAAGGCCACAAATGATGCAAAATCATTCCCCGGAGAACTCCGTAAGCGAGCACGTTTTGTTTCAGCTCATAACCCCTGCTTCTGCTCCTCGTGGAAGGCGTGGCGGCCGCCGTTCGCTGAACGATCTACAACGAGTGGTGTAAGTCGTATTGCACCTTCTCCCAAACAAGTAAGCGACCGACTTGATCTTTTAGTTACACTGCGACATCCAGTTTTGCAGGAGCTTGGGAGGCCTACCGATAAGTTATGTTTACTGCCTGTGTTGGGTGACCGCTGCGGACGAGCCACATACGGGATTAAATTCCATGTAGAGGCTGCTAAGCTGCTAAGGATGCTAAGGATGCTTCTAGGTTGGGTCACCAGGATTTTCTCGTATTTGCGTAGAGTGCATGGAGGGAACCTATGAGCGAGTATCAAAAGAGAAAAACGAGGGATGAAGTTTTGTGTGAGCAGTACGAAATTTTAGTGTTTTTTTTACTAACAATTTGCAAACATCGTACCGATACCATCTTCAAAACCCAAGCTTCTTTTTTGCAAAGCTACACTTCATACACTGCTTTGAAATCGTTTCACAACTTTGTTTCAAGAGCATACTCTTCTAAAGTAGGAGGTCCTGAACAAGTCTAGAGTTAGATAACTTGGACAAGTGCAGAGCGAATGGAGAATATGGGCGTTTCAAAATGCGTACAACAAGCTTCGCTTTCCAGCCCCTGGTGGTCAGCGTCAAGACGGACAATAAGCTCGTCACGTTTGTACTTTTCAAGCTCGTACAGATGCTGGGTTCGTTCGACAGCGAGTATTTGGTAGTGTGATGCTTGAAAATCGAACCCCTACGGCTGGTCGACAAGCCATGCCTTGAGGCTGGTGGTCGCGGAGCCGGATAGCTCGAACTCGACCCACTGTGTCTCGGTATGGTTGCCAGACTCTTGGATATATTCGTACTGGGAAGAGAGCTCATCAACTAATCTGTGATAGATGCCGAAGCGCTGGGCGTGTTTTTTGTCCTTGTAGCTTTCGCCAGGGCTGCGGCCAAACCAAGTTGCCATCTCAAATCCCGGCACAAGAGCAGAGAAAGACACAGGCGTGGCAGGGTCTTGGGAACATTGAGACCCTTTGGCTGACCGGAGACAGTGATGTTCAGCTGCGGGCCGCACAAGTGGTACGTGGTTGTAGTGTCGATGCACCACTCGAGTGCGACGGGGGCTACACTCTGCTGGCAGTGAATCGAGGCAGTTCTGCGCCACGCATCACTCTCCCAGGAGGCTTTGCGTGTGTATGGACGTGCATACTTGACTTCCTTGTCGGCCCAATTCTCGCTGACGGTCAGATCATTGTCTGTCGGAGCATGGTAGATGGATAGGGCTGGCCCCGTATGTAAGATCTGGACCGAGGTGGTTTCGCCCTTTTCGTCGTTGCCGGGTTTTGTCAACGACACGAGCCAGCCCCGAACGAGATCAAACGTCCACCAAGTACAGGAACTGGCCATGCCAACAGACTGGATCCACAAGAGGGTGCTCGACAGCGGCTCAATGGACACTGTGGAAGGTGATTTGACGTCGTCGGACGGGCAGACTGTGCCGCCCGTGCTTGCAGGAATGGGAAGCTGGAGCCAAGCAACTTTATGGCCAGCCTCGGGCCCAAGGTGTCTTTTCTTTCATGGTGAAGTTCAACTCCAGATAGGCATGGCTGGTGTGCCGCAAACAACTTCATCTTGTGCAACGGCGGGTACATGGTCGAGACCACGCCTACAATGCGAGCGTCCACGTCTGCCTCGTAGTGGACAAGCCACGTGTCGTCGTAGGCCTTGAACCAGTCGTACATAGCCTGGAAATTGCGGCCCTGGAAGGCTTCGTTGCCGAGAGACCAGATGACAACGCTGGGGCGGTTCTTGTCGCGGCTCACCATCTGACGAGCCCGGTCAACGTACGCTTTGGTGTAGTCGAGGATGTCCGAGAGCCACCGTCCCCCGCGGGCAAAGCATTGGTCGTGTTATTCCTCCATGGTTAGTAGCCGCTCCGTCGGCGACATGCTGCGCTGATACACCGTCTCATAGCCGTGGCATTCGAGGTCCGCCTCGTCCATGATCCACAGGCCGAGCTCATCCGCCAGAACATACAGACACCTGTCGCTGGGCTGATGGCATGTGCGGTCGCGTTGAGGTTGTGTTGTTTCATCAGCAGCAGGTCTTAACGGAGGAAGTCATATGGCACAGTTCGCCCGATCTGGGGATGATGCTCCTGCCGGTTGGCACCACGGAAGACGACGCGTCTGCCATTGACCGCGATCAAGCCACCCTTGATCTCGACCTTGCGGAACCCAACTCGCTGCGCAACGACCTAGTCGCGCAGCTGACTGGTAAGATGGTAAAGATAGGGACTCTCAGCCTACCAGTGCCTCGGGCTCTTGACGGGCATCCGCGCGGCCACGTTTCTCTGATCCGGCCGCGACGCCATGTGAGGCCTGGGTAACAGTGGTGGATTTATCTTGGTCGTAGGGACAGAGGTACAGAGTCCGGTCGAGCTCGAGCTCGGTCTGGTACTCAATCTCGACCTTGACGTTCAGCAATGCATTCAGGTACTCGTCGTCAAAATCCGTGACAACACGAAAGCCGGAGATGCGGGCGTCTTTTGGAAAGGCAAGCAAATCCGCGTCACTCACAGCTGTCCCTGCACTATGGGCGCATGTAGTAGCCTCAGTGATGTACCGTGCCCATATCTAATCAATGAGCACCTATTGAAGCCGTTTCGCCAATCTTATCAGCCTTCCACAACTTGTAAGGACAGGTTGGAGACGACGGAAGGACGGAAAATCCCTTTACGGCTGGCCCATCGTCCCATATGGAACGTGTAATATCTGGTCCTGCCCCCACATCTCCGCAAATAATATTTGGGGTTCAGCCGGTTCTCCGCGTCTATTGTCTGGAACAGAAACGTCTGGATGGTAAAAGTTCTCGATATTAATGAAGTCGGCAAAATCAGTCTTCTTGCCTATGTATTTCGGCTCTCGATTCGATACTACTTTATGGTGACCCGTGTTCATGGACACTAACCCTTCCCTTCCGACGCTGCTCAATCTTTCGTTGAAATATACAATGAGTGGCTTTTCCGCCGGTGATGGAATGTTCCATCCAACAACAAAGATTGCACATGAAAATACGACATAAATATTACCTCGTTCAAGATCTTCCCCGCGTTCTAATGTCACAGTCTGGGTTCTCCTCATCTTATGCAGGAGAGGGATGCATGGTAAGTCAGATTTGACTCTGCGGAGTAAACAAGGAAACGACGATGATCATAGCCTTGGCTTTTGAAGAATAGTTGTCGACACACCATCAGAAAGACATAAAAAGCATAAAAAGACATAATGAACTGCGTCTTTATTTCTTTAAACTGTTGGATATGCCGAAATCAACCAAACATGACAAGATGTTGTCACACATACTCATCCTCACCTTTGCAATCTTCCCTGGAGCTTTTGCTGCCAATTCCTGGATTGTTCCTGGAAGTGTGTGGACGGACACCGACGGAAACAAGATCAATGCCCATGGTGGCCAGGTCTTCCAATGCTCGGGTACCTTTTACTGGGTTGGCTATGCGCTCAATGGCACAACAAGTACTGTCCTATCCCCCTGGCGTACTTTCCTATCCGAGTAATGCTAATCAATATTGTTAAGATACCGGAGTCACCATGTACTCGTCGACTGACTTACTGAGCTGGGAAAATCATGGTTTCGTATCAACGGTCACGAACATGTGGCGGCCAAAGTATGCAAAACCAAATAACGACTATTGGGTAGGTGATCTCTTCACTCGAGACTCCTTTCAAGTAGCGTGTATTGTTACTTATCTGAATCTGTAAATTAGATCTACGGCCAAATGTCACGTCTGGTGCAACCCCTACGATCGTCGTCTCTCGCCTCTGGCTACGCCAAGTATGGTGCCGCAAAAGGTCTACCACCTTACAACTACACTTATTCAGACACGGGCATGTTTTATGATCCAACAAGTATGACGACTCCGTACGATAGCCTGGTTAATTTGCATAGCAACAACGACTGACACAAGTGGCCAGGCAAAACGTATTACATCCTTTCCAGCGCGGACCACAACATTGTCCAGATAAATGCGATTCACAGCAATGGATCGGTTGGAGATATTGTCAACAACCTCAGTACGTATACCAGTGTCTGTTTCCTCAGCATGGCACTCAAACTAATCTGAACATTTTCGCCATGATAGAGGTCGGTGCATATGAAGCTCCGGGCATGTTCACCGTGGATGGGTACTATTTCTTGATTGTGTCATCCAAGACTGGATACACCGCCAACGCAAACCAACTATTCTACTCTACCAGCATTAGCGGCAGCTGGTCGGGCCCTTATCCCATTGCTCCGCAGAGCATAAACACGTATGGGTCTCAGAACACGTTCGAACTCGTCATTCAAGGCACCAAGGCCAATGCCTATATCTATATGGGGGATGTTTGGCAAGATAAGGGCTCGGATACGTCAAATTATCTTTGGCTTCCGATGAGTGTTGACACCAAGTACGTTTTTTGTTGCTCCCAGTGCCATGATGGGGAAGGGTTGTGGCATTCAGTACTAACGTCGCTGCCATTAAGGACTATCAATGTGACATTGGATTACCATTCCATGTGGAAAGTTGATGTTAACACGGGTGCTATTACCTATCCGACAACCAAGAAACGTTACGAGGCTGAGGATGCCCTCCTGACAGGCCGTGTCGGTGAGCTTCCGTTGTTTTTAAGTATTCCTCGACATGAGCAGAGACTAACCGTTCATTAAAAAAGCCGTCACGGACTGTGAACATTGCAAAAGCAAACAATCCGTGCACCAAGGTAGGATTCGACTTCAAAACCTCTTTATTGACATTTTGTACCAATCTGCAAACACTGATACTCTGAATACCAACAGTCCATCCTGCGAGTGAAGTCATCTTCCACAATGTGACTGGAAGTGGCTCTTTAGAATGGTTCTCATTCCACTACAAGGCCGAAAACCCATCCAGTGAGTACTCAATATTTACGCCAAATCTACAACATGACACTAATCCTACCAGGCGGAGATGCATATGTCTATGTCAACGACAATCCTAAGCCGATCTATCTATCTCAGGTAAATCGATACGCAGGCCACCACTCGAGCGTTCCACTCCAGATCCAGCTCAGTGCTGGAACCGACAACACCATCAGATTCGGTTCAATTGGATCTCCGGGTAAGCGAAAAAGCTAATTGTGCAGGGCTCGACTTTTGAAGTTAGACACTAACATATTTCTTTTATACGCAGACTTTGGACTCGTTTTGGATGCCATCGAAGTGCACGATGATTAGTGAGGCTTCCTGGTCTACATATCTCATTGCGGAAGAAGGATCCTGTCAACAATTGAGTTCGGCCTTATTTTTAGGCCGATATGGTAGTCATGCTACGTGGGGAGAGCAGGGTGGTCTTGAAACGGAAGTTTTTTCTCTTTCAACAAGAGGTGGAAAAGGTGGAAACGGGAATAATTTATTCATATATTTGCATTTAGAAGGAAGTTTTGCTTGTGCGGCAGTATCTCTCGAGACACGAACTATTGAAATCAGATAGAAAATGTCCCTGGATCCTCCCCCAGCTGCAACAGATCCTCGTTGATCCATTGCATCACTTCCCAAGGATCTTCCAAGCTGCCACTCTCAGCGACAATGGTCGATGCGCCCACGACACTTCCAGGCCAGGCAGAAATGGACGGCTCGCTATCACTAACACCCACTTCGACAAGCATTGCCATTGTCTTTCGTGATAGTGTTTCAAACATGTCACGGTAGGCTGCTGCGCGGTCCCATCTCTCGGCCATGACGGCAAACACCATGGAGCAGTCCATGCATGTGTTAGTTACACTGTTCAGAGGACGGGCAGCACGTGCAGCCGCCGACGTCCAAAGGCAGTGAAGGTACGTCAGACCAGCAAGGAACAGGACGTGAAGACAACCCCATGTGCACCCAACATGTCCCAGAATAAATTGCCGGTAATAGCCACGGCTGATGCACTCCGTGGCTTCAAGACAAGCTATGACAATTGGAGCTGGCACGGCAGAACGTGCTTCGATCAACTGGTTGCGGTGGAGCAACAAGATGGAATGGCTGTAGTTGGAGTTGTACCAGTCGTTGCTGCCAAAGAGAGTTAACGCTTCCCCAGTCCGTGGTGGTTCAGGCGGTGCCGTAGCCCTCCACTCGTCGAGCTCCACTTGAAACTGCCGGATGCGTGCCGTGTATTCTTCGTCAGTCGTCCGGATGCGTGTAGTGTCGGTAAAGAGAGCGACATGGACTTTTGCCCAGAGGCGGCGCAACCGGAACATGTGGAGGGCGACAGAAAGATCTGGAGCGGGTGGGGCGACGCCCGAGTTGTTGTTGGTGGCAGTAGCGAAGACATTGCCGTCGCCGATGTTTTTGGGAAGCTACCGCAGTCAATATGTACCCGAGTCATCACCATTGACATCATAGTAATACGTACCTCAACATCAATTTCCCATATAGACACGCCAAGTGGACGTCCTAGGAACATGGCCACTGAGCAGTCAATGGCAAAAGCGGTCCAGAAGGCACGCTTCCGCAACTCGACCTGGACTGCACCCATCTGTGGGCCGAAGCTCTTGACATTGCGATGGTAGCCGAGCTCAATGCATTGACGCAGAGCAAATCCAGTCAACTTCCACAGAGACGGTCCAGTGGGTGATCGCAGTGAATAGATGCAACATGCCAGCAGGGCTTGGACGGACTGCAGGTTATCTTTTTGAAGTACCGCATCCAAGTACCGCATGGCCAACATGTACAGTTGCTGTAGTATATTAGTACAAGACGATATGATAAGAGAACTATCGTAACACCGACATACCTCATGATTGTATCGTGATGTGGGCATAAGTAGAGCACCAATAGCATAGATCTACGCAGTTATGTAAGCATGTGTTTCAATATCCGTATGCGGGAAAGTGTCATGAGGAACACTCACAATGTAGACAAAGAAGGAAGCAACGTCTGGATCCGATACGGGCACGGGCAACGTCGAGACTCGCTGTACTTCCCACATGCGAAATGTTGGCTCGTGCAAGAACGGGTACTGGATATGGATGTTCTCGAAGTAGGCGTTGGTTAGAACCAAGCCGTCTTCGTATGTCGGAACGTTTATTGGTGACTGGGTGCCAGGATCATCGGTGGTGGCGTTTGTCCCGTCTCCCTTGCTACTACTGCCGCCTTTGCTGGCGTCTCTCAGCAGGAACGATGACCCGATGGCACGCGAGAAGGCGAACGCTGAAGATGACCCCAGGTAGCGTGGCTCCATCCCGGCGGCGCATAGGCCCAGCATACCAACTGTCGCTGCCAGACTGTCAATATCATCGTCGGTCGTGCCAGTCGTGTCGGGCGTGTCTGTTTGGCTTCTGTCTGATCGTGAAGATGGCGAGTCAGTGGTGCATGGTGTAGGAGGCGCGGTAGGTCGACTGGGCGCTCCGAAGTGAGCAATGTTTTTTGTTCTCTGTTGATGCTGCTGTTTCTGTATCGGGATTGGCGTAGGTACTTGTCCATTGCTGTGCAGCAGCCCCTCGAGATAGGCTATCCGCGTCTCCAGAATCTCCAGGTAGTTTCGCGGCTGGTGTCGTTTTGTTATGGGATCCTCGACGAGGCAGGCTGTCAATTGTTAGCATGGTGATTGAAAAGAGATTTGGCGCATAGACTTACTCTGGCTGAACCTGACACAGCTCGCACATGCTGGGACACCATTGTCGCATTTCAACTTGTGCTCTTTGCAGTAGATGCAGGCAACCAGCATGCGTGCGCCGGTGCGGATGCGCTGTGGCTCTTTGCTGCGCCTGCGGTCTTGAACACTTGGGCTATTTGGAAGCATTGTCTTTTTCTATTTTGCAGAATTCATCTTGAAGAAGATGGTTGGGAGTCCAATGATTCTGATGTATCTAATTGAATATCAAGATGTGGAGGTCGTGAGGAAAAAACGGAGAATTGGAGAATGATACCAGTTGATAAACGACTTTGTCCTAAAAAGGTACTAGCGTCGGAAGAATACGACGGACGATAGTCATTGGTGACATCTTAAGATAGCGGCTGTTGGCACATATCAAAACAAGAAAACGGGCATCTGTCTACTGCAGCGTGGTATATTGCGTGGAAGATGCTACTGTAGCTGTAGCTTAACAAGATATGTGAAGGGGACAGTTTATTAAATATTGAGATATTATTATTATTATTATTATCCGCCTTTCTCAGCCACTCCTGACTATTGGCGACTAGCTAGACAGAACCCTCTGGGGAAAAAACTGCCACAGAACTAGGTGGGTGAATATTCTATTCACCGGTGCGTGTGGTAGGCCATAGATGGTTGTAGTAAAGAAAACGAAAAGAAAATACGATAAAAAATACAGTTTTCAACGAAGACCTTATCTTACTTACAGGTGCTAAAGTGTTACAAAGGCACTTTCTAAGGAGGTAAGAGGCTCTGCTAGGTAATCAGGTCTAGGGGAGGGGTTCTTGCTCTAGTAAGACAGTGATAAGGTGTAACGGTCGAACAATAGTCAACACATATAAAGGGGTTCTTCGTATACAATGATGGCACAGGAATACAAGTTTATGTAGGTTTATACTTCAGACAATCGGTAGCGACTGAGTCTTCTGATCTATCTAGCTGGGAGGAAGCCTCAGTCTTATATATCTATTATGCTTCATTCGTATCTCATTCCTTATTTCATTTCCTGTATGAGATAGCTTCTTCATTCGTATCTCATTCCTTATTTCATTCTCCGTATAAGATAACTTCTTCATTCTAATTAGTTAATCCTGGCGCCACTATTCTTTTCAGCCATATCCCGTGCTGTCTGGTGCCATCCCTCGCGTCTTTATTCTCCCGTCCCGTTGAGGGGTTGGTTCGTTGTCCTGGCCCGTTGGTGAGGCCGTGGGGGCCATGTTCGTAACACTAGACCACCGCTTATAAACGGGCTTCACGGCCCGACCGCTCCTCCGGTAGCTTATTCGAAGCGAGAGGCTCCCGGAGTACCGCTTAACTAAGGAGCTAGAGAGGTCGCCGACACCCACGTAAAACGACGCGACAGTATTACCACTTTTTCTTATATCTATATTTATCTTATTTATCGTAATTTCGTAATATTATTCAATTGTTTTTTGTCTAAATTCAAACATGTTCGAGACGCGGCAAGGCGTGAAGTTGGTGATCAGGTCAAGTTAAACTCTCTGGCGCGGGACGAACCGTTGTGTAAACCAAAAATGGAAGGCACGAAAGTAGGAGGAAGGCGCAACTCACACCACATCGCGAGCCATTCAATGTCCCATAAATAATTCCTTGAATCTTTTTGTATCAAGGTAGTATTTATCTTAATTTTTTTTTTCAAGTTTTTTTCTGTATGGGTTGTGCAGACGGTGCAAGGTCGTGGTGCGATGTTGGCGTCGTGGTGGTGGCAGATGGTGTATTTTGACGAGTGTCGATCTCCCCGCATTGGGCATT
>JANSLP010000434.1:0-23035 GCA_029298735.1 Ophiostoma sp. CBS 140.51
GCTCGGCGACGATGAACGGCGTAAAGCAGCAGGTGCAGACATCGGCGACATGACAGCTGCATTCTTATTTTATTTCTGTTCATTTCTGTTCGTTTTATTATTATGTTTTTAGAGAAAAGGAGAAGCGGACTGAAGTTGGAACTTTCTTTCAAGTACATTCTAGCCAAGCTACACGTCGAGAAAGCCGTTCCTTGGAACGACAAAGTGGCATGCAGCTCAAAAGTAAGCACGCCGTCCCGGTCCATTCAATCTTATGAAGCAATTTGCAAAAGACAACATCTACACTGGATCAAACGCCACCTTCCATAATTGTTCAAATTATTAATATTGTCATAAAGCTACATACTTGTAGATGCTTGGTTCATGAATGCTATTTTCCTTTCCTTTTCCTTCCTCTGTTTAAACACACCGACCGCCGTCAACCTCAATGTTGACGCCGGTGATAAAGTTGGCCTCGTCGCTTGCCAGGTAGCAGCAAGCGTTGGCAATATCGGCCGGCGTCGACGGGCGGCCCAGCGGGATCGTCGAGACAAAGCCAGCGCGGTTCTCCTCGGTATCGGGCTTGCCGATGAAGAGGTGGGTCATGCCGGTGCTGCCGACAACGGGCGACACGGCGTTGAAGCGGATGTTGTGGGGGCCAAACTCGACGGCCATGGTCTTGGTGGCGTTGATGACGGCGGCCTTGGAGGCGTTGTACCAGGTAAGGCGGGGACGGGGGCGGATGCCGGCAGTGGAGGCGACCTGGATGAAGTTGCCCGGGCGCTTGTTCTCGATAAAGTAGGGCAGCAGAACGTTGGTGGACACGTAGACAGACTTGACATTGACGTTGAACACGAGGTCAAAGTCCTTCTCGCTCACATCTTCGGTGGGCTTGTTGACGTAGGTGGCACCGGCGTTGTTGACAACAATGTCGAGGCCACCGAACTTGTCGACGGCGAGCTTGAGAAGGGCCTCCCAGTCGGCGGGCTTGGTGACGTCGCCCTGCTGGAAGACAGCAGCATCTCCAAGCTCAGCGGCGGCAGCCTTGCCGGCCTCAGCGGACAGGTCGGCAATGATGACCTTGGCGCCCTCAGCAACAAACTTCTCGGCGATGCCCTTACCGAAGCCGGAGGCGGCACCGGTGACAATGGCAACCTTTCCCTGAAGACGAGACATTGTGATGTGTTGGTGTGTGTGTGTGGTTGTGTGGTAGTGATGAGAGGAGGAGATGGAGAGTAGGATGGATAGAGAAGAACTGTTGGAGAGGATGAGGCGTGGAGAGAAGTGGTGATGTTGAGAGTAAAGTGTCTCGTTGAATGCGGTTGAATGGAAGAAAGTCAAGATTCAAAATGCTTCGGTCGTAAAATAGAAACCCCTCCTTTTCGGGAACTCGAGAAGCATGCAGCCGATACAAATCAGAAACAATGGCAACCCTCGGCGATGGACAGTACCCCAGAATAAACGCGGAGTTGGCTGGTGGGAATAAATAAAAAGTGTAACGAGAGACGAGAGAAGGACGCGAGCTGCGAAGAAACGAGAAGCCAAGATGCCGTCTTGGGCGCCAATGTGTGTGCTACGCGCATTAGTCTTCCCCGCACTGGACATTCATCGTCACAGGGCAGTCAAAACCAGCTTCTTCAAAGGAGAGTGCAAAAGACCGTCCGGACCGTACCACTGCGTTCCCCTCACCGAAAAAGGAAAGGAATCAAAGTGCCACTTCCTCCACTATTCCCGTCCATTTCAGGGCACGTCCGGGGGCGCGCCAACACTGCAAGTCCCCTGTGCGGTGGCGACAAGCGTGGTTCTTGTGCCGGTCGCGGCCTAAGCGGGTAGCTGTGGACAAGCTTAAGCCGAACTCGGGGGGGGGCATAATGAATGAGGCAGTCGTGAAGTGTCGTATCCATGAAGTCGAAGAGTCGTGACAATCAAATAAGACAATGTTGGTTTCGTGATCTTTGTTGCCTCTTTAACCACGACCTCTCGATCCTTCACCTCATCGACCCTCGTCTCGTTTTCAATCGAACTACACCAACCACGAACCCCACACCACCAAAATGTCCCAGACGTACAAGCTGCTTGTCCTGCCCGGCGACCATGTCGGTCCTGAGGTCGTCGCCGAGGCCCTCAAGGTTCTCGATGTCGTGGAGGCCAGCCGTCCTGGCCTGAAGTTTGAGCGCGATTTTGACCTTGCTGGCGGTGCCAGTATTGACAAGCACGGCGTGCCCATCACCGAGGCCGTCCTTGCCAAGGCCGAGGCCAGCGATGCTGTGCTGTTTGGCAGCATTGGCGGCCCCGAGTGGGCTGGCGCTGTGCCTACCCCCGAGTCTGGTCTGCTGGCCCTGCGCCGTCGTCTGGACGCTTTCGCCAACATCCGCCCCTGTGCCTTTTATGCGCCCTCCCTCGTCAAGCAGTCGCCCATCAAGGAGCACCTCGTCAAGGGCACGCACTTTGTCGTTGTGCGCGAGAACTGCGGCGGCGCCTACTTTGGTGAAAAGCGCGAGGAGGCCGAGATTGCGTCGGATCTGTGGGAGTACAAGACGCCCGAGATTGAGCGTCTGGCACACGTCAGCGCCGCTGTTGCCCGCTTGATGGGCCGTCCTGAGGACAGGTCCAAGGCCGCCAAGGTCTGGAGCGCCGACAAGTACAACGTGCTGGCCAACAGCCGGCTGTGGCGGACAGTGACGCAGCGCGTGCTGGATGCTCCCGAGTACGCCGATATCGATCTGCAGCACCAGCTGGCCGACAGCATGGCCATGCTCATGGTCGCGCAGCCCACGCGCTTCAACGGCGTCATCCACACCGACAATACCTTTGGCGATATTCTTTCGGACATTGCCGGCGGTATCACGGGCACTCTGGGTGTCTTGCCCAGTGCTAGTATCTCTGCCGTCCCCGGTGGCTCTGGCCGCTGCAACGGCATCTACGAGCCCGTGCACGGCAGTGCCCCTGATATCTCGGGCAAGGGCCTTGTGAACCCCGTCGCACAGATTCTCAGTGTTGCCATGATGCTGCGGTATTCGTTCTTGCTGGCTGCTGAGGCTGATGCTATTGAGCAGGCTGTGTCGGTTGTTTTGGAGGAGAAGTCGGCTGGCGGTCTGGAGATCCGGACGGCTGATCTGGGCGGCAAGTCGTTGACCCGCGATGTTGGCGAGGCTGTGTGTGCCGAGCTGAAGAAGCTGTTGTCGAAGTAGACTGTGTGCTCAAAACGAAATCAAAGTAGCGATGAATTGTACATATTAAATAAAAAAACAGCCTACGTTATGAATATTTGGTCTTGAGTCTGAGATGTATGTACGTCGTAGCTGTATTGGGAAAGTGCAATCGTGCTTGTACCATCGTGTCTTCCACATGGTAATGGTAATCATTATGTGGGCATCTCCCTCGTTGCTCCTTCCGATCGGTGGGCAGCCCCAACAAACTGCGAACTTTACCCCTTTTCTAGATATTTGCGCCTTGTCTTGCCAAACAGAAATCACATGATGTTTCTATCTTGCACACCTTGTTTTTCAATCGCCCGTTCACGACAATGAAGCTTCGACGCAGGCAGATGAATCATGGGGCACTCGGGCGAAACCTCCACATACCGGAGCCGACAGCAATTTCACGAAGCACCCCCAGCCGCCTACGGATTTCGTTAGTCCGCGTACCCACGACTCAAACTCAAACTTCACCTGGCCAGTTGGGGCTGAGGGACTCAAATCCATGTTACGCTTCTGGAGACTAGAGTCTCTTCTACACAACCGATTTGAAAGCACGCTGGTAAGTCATCTGGATGGGGATGCCCCTGACCTGAGTGGACACGGAGAGGAGGGGGCGGGACCTAATTATCGTCACAGGAACCAACAAACAAATCCGTTTGTCCCGTTGAAACGGACTTCTGTTCCTTCAGAGGAGAGACTCCATCAAAGATCAATAAAGGTCCGTCCGCTTGAAGAACTGCCGGTATGATATTAGGAGAGCATTCGACAGCACTCGACTTGCAAGAACTGCAACATCACCCACGGCTTGTCCGAAAAGTCCAATCATTCCAGCCCTCGCAAAAGACGCATGGGCCCACGGGACTCGCATTCACCCTCCTCATTCACACCTCCTTGCTCCCTCGTGGTGCCTCCTGGTCGAAGCGACGGCGCGAGAAGGCTCAAAAAGGAGGAGAAAAGCAGTGAGAGAAAGAGAGAAAGAGAGAAAGAGGGGAAGAGAGACAAGCGGAGTTGGCACCAACCGGCACCGGCCTTGCAAGTGCGAGAAAGTCGCGTGCAAGTTGCAAGGGAAAACAGGAAAATGGCCCACCTGTCGTTCGTCTGTTGGTTGAACAGCTTCAGCGTTGTGGGCCTGTCGGCTACACGCTTTCAAGACGCTCCAGACACTCTCACGCTGTTTTATTGGGGCCTGTTTTATTCTCGCCCCGCTTCTCCGCATTCTCGCAAAAGCGCAAAAGCGCAAAAGCGGAGGGCGATTGGGCCATTTTGGAGCGACTTTAGGGCGATTGTTGGGGCGAGGTTTTCTTTTGGCAGCTGCCATTCCCTTGTCCTTTACCAATTTTTTAGGCGCATTCGGGCGCCGCGCCCAGTGCTGTTTGGTCATTTCGAACCACTTTTTCGCAGCGATCGCTGCCCGTTTCCGATTTCTCGTCCGGTTTTCTTTTCTCATCTGTCATACACACTCGCAACGTGATCGCACGGCGATGCGAGCGACCCCCCTTCCGCCTTGTCCCCTGTGCGACAACGTTTGATCGATTTTGACGGGAAAAGACGAGAAAACGGCAGTCTACGAAGTGCTTCCCAGCGACACAACACGACGATCCTCAAACGCCAACGGCCGCATTCGAAATGTCGTCAACTGTATGTTGACTTTCCTCTTTTACGAGCCACATCGCAACACACGTCATCCCTGCCTCAACTCGAACTCGCTAACATGCCTGTCTCTCAGCCAAAGCAACCGAAGCCGAAGAAGCAGCGGACTGCTGCAGGTGAGACGACTCCCGGCAGCGTCAAGACCGCCTCGTCGGGTCCTCTGCAATGTGCCGTCTGCAATCGCCAGTTCTCCCGACCGAGCCACCACGATCGTCACTACCGAACCCACCTGCCACCCGAAGGCCGCCTCTCCCTGCCCTGTAACCGCTGCGGCAAGACCTTTGGACGCAACGATGTGCTCCTCCGCCACCTACGCACCGCACATGGCGTCGACCCGGGCCCGCAACCCAAGGCTGCGCAGAAATCCTGCTACCGCTGCGTGCATTTACGGCGCAAATGCGACCGTCAGCAGCCATGCCGACTGTGCGCGGCGGGCGGTGCTGTGTGCCAATATCCCCAGGTCGAATCGAGAACCACGACAGCTACGACGTCGCAGAAGACGGAGGTCATCCTGACGACATACACAGCATCCGACCCGAACGGTATGACGGCACCACAGAACCCGACACACATGGTCATGTCTGCAGACGGGCCACAGCCTCTCTTCCACGGCAGCAATGCCGACGGTGGATACAATCCTCATCAGCCGAGTTTCGGCACCGGCCTCTCCACGGTGGACGTCATGGATGTCACATCCAACGTGTCGCCAAACGACAACAGCGGCGGCCCATATCTCGACGGGCCCAGTGCCAATGGCCCTGGTATGGCTGCAAATGGCTTAAGCCCCTCATTCTCTGACGACTTTTACCTTACTGCCGACACGACCCCATTTGTGGCCTCACTGTCTGCCGCGGGCCAACTCGACTTCCGGACGGCAGGCCTTGACTGGCTGGACTTTGACGTCCCAGATATCTTCAGCACGGCCGACAGCACAGGCATGGCCGAGATCGACCCGAGTCTGGCGAACCAGCAGCCGTCGCAACAACAATATCACAGCCAAGAGCAGCATTATCAACCACAACAACAATCACATCCTCCACCACCACCTCCCCAACAGCCGCAACCGCATCAACAGTCTCATTCACAGCACCCACAACACCAACACCCCCATCCTCACGCATATCCGCCAGCACAACCGCATCAGCCACCACACCCCATGGACCGGCCACCAAGTTCTCAATATAACAACTACTCTGCAAACCCTCCACAAAGCTATGGTGGCCCTCCTGTTGGCCCACATGCTGGCGGGCCTGGTGCAGGGCCACATCCGCAGTCGACGTCTGTCTTGCCGTGGCCGTTTGACGACACCCCCGACAATATGGCACCGCACCGGTACTCACTGCCGCCTCTGCGCGAGGTACTCCAGAATACCCTCTCACAGTCGACGAACCCGACACCGCCCAATAAATCGGTTCTGGCCAATTTGGTGGCGCTCATGTCCGACACGCGCATGCCACAAACTGTGGACGGTGCCAGTGATGACACGGACGAGTCGTCGTCTGGCCACCCTCAACAACAGAAACCGCCCGGAAACAATACGACTACGCCCATGGCGATGGCCATCAATACCATGGACCCGGGCATGGCCCACGCGGCGAACCTCCTTAAGCAGCTAGTTGACACCTACGTAGCCAAGTTCCAGCCCATCCTGCCGCTTCTGCATGTCCCCACGTGGGACCTCGCTTCCTGTCCACCCGTTTTGGTGTCTGCCATGGCTTGCGTCGGCAGCCTGTTGAGTGACGATGAGCGCGTTGCAGGCCTGACTTGGTCGATCAGTGATATCTGCATGCCCATGATTGCCTGGCTCGGCTCATCCGACAGCGCCAACTACCGCGACATTGCATACTTGAGCGCTCTCTGTGTGCACCAGATCTACTCGCTGGGCTCAGGTAATCGGCAGCTGTATCAGAACGCTGACCGGACCCGTGGCATTCTGGTGGGTGGTCTGCGTGGCATGGGCTGCCTGACAACACGACTGAGCCTGGAGGACAAGCTGGAGCAGGAACAGAACAGCAGTGCAAGAGACAGCGCGACAAACAGCACGACAGCGACGCACCCCTCGACACCCACATTACCAGCCGACCCCGCCACACAGCACGAGCAGTGGATGGCCTGGGTGCGGCGCGAGCGTGAGAAGCGGACAGCATGGTCCTCCTTTGAGTACGACTGCAGTCTGTGCACACTGACGGGTCGGAGAGGCGCTGTCGACCTGAGTGAGCTGCCGAGTCGGCTGCCATGTGCCGAGACACTGTGGGATGCGCCGTCAGCTACTGCCTGGGCGGCACTGCGTACACGTTTGCACCCAGACGCCCAAGGTGCACCGGTCTCGCTCGTTCTCAAGGCCGCACTCTCCCAGGAGGAAGATGATGCCGACGAAGACATGGTTGACGAAGACGAAGACGAAAATGCGCACGACAACGACCACAATGAAAGCCCCGACGAGGAAGACGACAGCGACGATAGTATCGGTGGCAGCGGAACTTATGTTGAGACGGACCGTGGCACACCTCGCGTCTTGATGCGGACATCCAGCAAGACGAAGACTGCACGCAAGACCAGCTCGAGCAAGGCATCCCCACAGGTGTCCTTCTGGGGAAAGCGGCTGTGTGCACAGGTCATCGGTCGTCTCTTATGGGACCTGAAGCAGCTCGAGACGCTATCGTCATCTGAGTACTTTGGCATGCCTTCGCTGTCGACCGCCCACGCAGCCAACAAAGTGCGCCTCCTCCGTGCGCTCGATCACCTGCTGGTGTCCATGGACCAGCCGGCCACTGTGGCCGACCTGATTAGCTACAACATTGCCAGCCTTATTGGTCACTACTCGCACCTGTACACCGCACAAGATGTTCTCGATATCATCCTGTACATTGTCCGCAACACCGTTGCACACGGCGCACGCAAGCTGCAGTACCATAAGGGCATCCAGATGGCCAAGCGGCGGCTCGTGGCTACACTCTCGCGAGACCCACAGGAGGCCCGCCGGCTGGTGTACCACGCGGCACAGATTGTGGCCGTCGCCAACGATTATTTGGTGTCGGCGCCGTGCGAGATCCTGCGGCTGTTCATGGGCTACACCTTCTTGATCGTTTTCGCCGCGTACTGCCCCAACAGCCACCGATTCCAGACCACGTTACCGCAGGCGGCACCACAGGCGCCGGCCCAGTTACAGCCTGGACTTCCCTTTGGCTCCACTCTGCCACTGTCCTCGCCCATGCCACCCTCGATGCCGCCGCCGGCTGCACCGTCTACTCCATCGACTGCTGCCATTCAACTCGATATCCCATCCCACCGTATCGCCAGCACGGCCGACGTCGACAACTGGATAGCCCACGGCGGCCCCGCAGCCATTGGTTCGGTGCCGAATTTGTTTGTTGAGGGCGGTGCGCTGGCCATTAGCCGCGATGCACAGGCGATGCTTCAGCGGCTCAAGTGTTGGGGATTGGCCGAGAAGTTTACCAAGATTTTGCAGAGTTTCGAGGCGACCGTGCTGGTGGGAAACCAGGGACAGACTCAGGGAGGACACGCACAGCAAGGTCAAACACAGACACAGACTTAATTTGATACAGACGATAGTATGATGAATGTGCTTTATGATCATGAGGGCTACAGATATACATAATGCAATAATAACAAATATACAAGAACAAGAACAGGAACAAAAGAAGACAACGCTTAGAAAATGGCCAAACAGTTGGGTGGACTGCTGACACCGCCCGGCATGTTCAGCGGTGAGCTCGAAACGAAGAACGTCCAGCGCTGATGCTCTGCGCACATGCGGCTCAGCGCCTCGAGGTCAAACAGCTCACCAACGGGCAGACCCCATGCGGGCAGCAGGTACTCGTGCATGAACAGACCGGGGACGTCCTCGCCGCCTTCGCGCTTGTATGACTTTTGCGGCGGGTAGACCTCAAACGAGACGGCATCGCCAGCCACAGCCGAGAAGCCCGTGTCCCAAATCCACCGCAGCATCTCCTCGGTGCCCTCGACACCGGCGTGCTGCGGGTTCGAGCTCTGCGCATAGGCCAGCTTGTCGGCCGGGCTCATTTGCATGTCCCACTCCTGCGTGAGGCCGATGCGCACAAACAGAATATCGCCTCGCTGGAAGGTGACGCCCTGCACGCGGGCAATGTCTTGCAGGACACTGAGCGGAACGGCATGGTCGCTCAGCGCCTTGTACTTAATGTCCGGCAGGTGCGTCTTGGCGTACTCGACATAGTCCAGCAGCACGCCGCGGCCGACAATGCCCTCCTGTGCCCAGTGGTGAATGCCGATGCGCGTGTTGGAGCGGTCTGTAATTTCGGACGTGGTCACGCCGCCGTAAAACAGGCGCTGGTCGGAGCCTGGGTAGGGTGATGAAAAATGGCGCAGACCGTCCCACTGCGAGGACTGCTGCGGGTTGAAAATGTAGACGTCGTCGAAGCCCGCGCCGCCTAGCAGGGACATAATGTGGTGCTGAGTGGGCGCGCGGTTGAAGTTGGCAATGTCGAGCTTGGTCAGGTCCCAGTTGAGGGCGACGCGCTTGCCGGTGCGGATACAAGAGGCAGCTGCCGAGGCAACAACGTCTGGAGTCAACAGACACAGCCGGCCAAGACCCTCCTCGCGAGAGCCGGGGGCGCCGGGCCAAACTCGGCGCTTGTCGGGAAGTTCATCGTAGGAGAGTGAGTGGACGTCGACAGGAGAGGTTGAGGAAGCCGGTGTCAGGTCGGTGGCAGGAGTGTTGACAACAGTCTCGGCAGCCGGCTGGGCATCGGCGACCTCAACAACAACGGCATCTTCAATGGGCTGTTCTGAGCTGAGTTCGGCAGCTTGTGTTGGCGCGGGAGCCTGAGCCTCAGTTTGTGTTTCCTCCTCTGTTGTCACCGGCACAGCGGTCTCTGTTTGTACCTCAACGGGCTGCTCCTCAACTTTGGGGGCCTCCTCCGTGTTGGATGTCTGCACCGTCACAGCTGCGGCCGAATCCGGCGTCAAGTGTAACGATCCCATCGTTTGTGTGGTTTGGTTGGATAGGTGACAGGAGCACATTGGGGGCGGATGTGAGGTGTCGTATCGTATGATGAATGGACCAAGTGCAAGCAAGGAGAGTAAGACTGAGGAGATTGAGAAATGTTGCGTCTTTCGTTTTTCTTTCGTTTTTCTTCTTCCCCGTGTTTGAGAGAGAAAGTGCAATGTCGTGCTTCCCCAGATTGTCAAAACTCGATTAAGGGTCGGACGGAATGTCTTGTGTTTGAAAATGCTCGAAAAGGTACGCAATGTCTCTGGCCGTCCGAGAAAATACTCCGAGTTTGTCTACAGATGGTCAGCACACGCGAGAAAATGGACCAGAGGCAGCCAAGATGGGGCACGAGTCAGTTTCTTTTTTCAGCCTTTTTTGTCTCGTCTTTCTGTCTGGTGCTTTGTGATCTTGTGCCGCTCTGTTTCCTCATGTCTTCCCTGTCCCCTTCCTTCGTTTTGTCTTGGTGCTCACGCGGTCGTGGAACGTCGCCACATGCAACGCGGTCCCCTCCACGGCAAAAAACTCACGGAGCTTGGAGAGAGAGAGAAAAAAAACAGTTGACGCACGAGGACTACCGTACTCCGTAGCTTCCCCACAAAATGCACCAATTTTTTTGGCCACCCTCTTCATCAAAAGCCACCCCAAAATGCACTCCGTAGCTTTCTCTCCACGAAATCTCCGCACCCAGAAATCACAATATCGCAATATTGGCTAGTTAGCGTTGCATCCAGCGGAATGTGCCACTGATGGGCGTGATTGGAGAGTGGTCTGGATTGCAGGGGGGGGGGGTGCTAGTCTTGCTTTGTCTGTCCGGCAGTGATTTCTTTCTTCTGTCCATTCTTTCATGAACAACCATAAACGTGCCAATAAAACTAAAACAAGGGACTAAAAGAACAGAGACGGCCTTGCGGGCGCAGGTGGCACCTCGAGGAAAGCACTTGTTCAACCTTTTGCCCGAGATTTGGTTCATGCGTGTTTGATTTATTCTATTTTACGGTAACAGGCGTTTGACAAATTTATGTATGAATCATGGCAAAAAACGGAAAATAGAAGATCATAAAAGCAATGCAGAGAAAAGCAAACAAAAAAAAGAAAACAAGGGAGCCGCAGAAGTACAAAGAGATGTCACGCAGAGTAAAGAATGTAGCATGAACTTGAATTTGTGGCCATGAAACCAACAATTTTTGGAACCAAAAAAAAAAAAACCACTTCAACTTCATACCATGATGCCAGAAAGCGGTGATGTGGGCATCTAGTGAAAAGTGCTTGAAGGAATACAGGTTAAATGAGGTGCAACTCTCTGCCGTGGAGGGATGCGGTAGGAAAGGGAGGCAGCGGAGGGGGTTTGTAGTTGTTGGACCCCCCTTGTGAATATAAGACAGATGTTGAAGTGAAACAAGATAAGAGTGAATAGAATGGAGGGAGAGTGTATGTGAAAGAGGTGCTTGGAGTTCCTGATTTGCAAATTGTGTGGTAGGCCTGGTCTGATTCGGGATGTAGAAAAAGTATGTGGGAGAGAGGGGCGGGGAAGCCTCCTATTTATAACCGGAGAGGAGAGGTGCCGGCGGCGGCGAAGCCGGCGAGCAAACGGCCCGAAAAATGCACGGCAAACGCATTGCAAACGAAAACGTGGGGCTGGTCGACAGTGAGGGGGAGGTGAAAGGGAACTCGAGGTCTTCGACAGATGGTTTCAGAGTCGACGGTGATCGAGAAGTGAAAAGCAGAAAAGTAAACAAAGGTCGAGCCAAAGATGGCGATCAAGTGACGGGAACGTGATGTGTATCGCAGCGTGTGCTGACAGTGCCCAACTCAACAACCGCACTGGTAGGGAAAATGCAAGTGAGGTATAAGTGAGCAGGGTGGTGGTGGACAGTAAATAGGATGGTGAGAGCACGTCAAGCAAAGTCTCAACTCCTCGAAACTCGAAAGGCGCGACATTAGGAAGGTGCAGGTCACCGACAAACGGAAAGTGCAATAAAAAAAGAGTTGCGATACTTGCATGAAAAGGCAACAAGCTTCACAAAGAATCTAAAAAAGTCTTCGTGGTATCTCCGTGTATTGAACACGGGACCTGTCGCATTGAAACATGCCAAAACAGGGCAAATACGAAACAAATAGCCTCGCAAGTATATTTAACAAATATTGTCCAGTTCAAGGTGCCCCAAATAAGAATTACAGTGAATCCATCATTTGAGAAGCTAAAATCCATTGTCAAACGCTTTCTTTCATGTGGCTGTTGTACTTGAATTTAGCCTCGGAAAACAAAATCACATTTAAAAAGGGTTTACTATAAACATTCACCGGTTATGGACGACCGGCCGAACATCTTTGAACGTTAGATTTTATTTTATTATTATTTTTTTAGCTTCATCTATGAGGACATTATCTAGTAGTGGTCCTCCACGGACAGAGTACCCGTCTTGGTGATGAGGAACTCGTTAACAGCAACGTCCTTGCCACTCTCCTTGCCGACACCGCTGTCCTTGATACCACCAAAGGGCGCTTCTGTGGCGGAAGCGTTGCCCGTGTTGAGGCCAATCATGCCAGCTTCGAGGTTCTCAAACATGCGCCACAGACGGTCAATGTTCTTGGTAAAGACGTAGCTGGCCAGGCCCATGCTGGTGTTGTTGGCGCGCTGGACGGCCTCCTCCTCAGTGTCGAACACAGAGATACCCAGAATGGGCGCAAAGACCTCGTCCTGGGCCATGGCCATGGCGTCGGTAATGCCCGTGAGGACAGTGGGAGACATGAAGTAGCCCTCGCCGGCCGACTCACGGCAGCCCTGGCCGAGCACGACCTTGGCACCACCCTTGACGGCGTCCTGGAAGAGCTCCTCGCCCTTGTCAAGACCACGCGGGGTGGTGACGGGACCCAGAGTGGTGCCTTCAGTCAGACCGTGGCCGAGCTTGAGCTTCTGGGTCTCGGCGACAATTCGCTCCACAAAGGCGTCGTGGATGCCGCGCTGGACATAGACGCGGTTGGCGGAGACACAGGCCTGGCCGGCGTGGCGCCACTTGAGGGACTGCAGCTGAGTGACTGCCTGCTCAAGGCTGGCATCGTCAAAGATGATAAAGGGGCAGTTGCCGCCAAGCTCGAGTGTGCACTTCTTCAGGTTGCGAGCACACAGGCCCGAGATAATCTTGCCGACGCGCGTGCTGCCAGTGAAGGTGACCTTCTTGACGAGGGGGTGCAGGCAAAGAGACTCTGCAACTGCAGGTGTGTTCTCGAGGGTTGTAGAGAGAACGTTGAGGGCACCGGGAGGGAAGCCAGCACGGTGGGCAAGCTGTGCCAGGCAGAATGCCGTCAGGGGCGTCTCGGGTGACGTCTTGACGACCATTGTGCAGCCAGCGGCCAGAGCAGCGCCAGCTTTTCTGAGGACAAGAGCCAGAGGGAAGTTCCATGGCACCAGAGCAACAGCCGTGCCGATCGGCTGCTTGATGACCAGACCACGACGGCCGGGCAGTGCCGAGTTGAGCGTAGCACCCTGGATGCGGTCTGCCTCGCCTGTGAACCACCATGTGAATGTGGTGCCGTAGTCAATCTCGCCCAATGCCTCAGCCAGCGGCTTGCCGGTCTCCAGAACCAAGATACGAGCCAGGTCGTCGCGTGCGGCAACAATCAGCTGGTGCCACAGGCCCAGTGTCTGCGCACGCTTGCGCGGCGTCCACTTGGAGTACTCGAGGAAAGCAGCGTGTGCCGTCTTAACCGCCTCGTCAACGTCAGCGGGCGCGCTGTCCGGGCACGAGGCCCAGGCCTTGCCGGAACCCGGGTCAATGACATCGAAGCGGTTGCCCGACGCGGCGGGCGTCCACTTGCCGTTGACAAAATTGTCGGTGTGGAGGAGATCGGGGTCGTTGAGGGTGAAGGGGAGCGTTGTGGACGTCATTGTGGCGGTTGTGAGTGTGCGAATAGGAGGTGAGAATGTGGAAAGCGTCGTGAGTCGAGATGAGAAGGTGCGAACGAGTCCCCGGGTGAGCATAGGCTGGGGTCGGGACAAAGCGACGGGATGAGAATGAAAAAGACGGCAGGAGCAGGCGAGTGTCGTTCGATAGAGTCCGATTTAGGAAAGAACGCTCGGTATAAGTCTGGGGGAATGAGGGAAGGGGCCAAGCAGCAATCTGGGGGAAAGAGCAACCTTCAAGCGTCCAAGGCACAAAGAACCGAAATATGGAACTGGTCGGTCGTGTTCCGCGGCTCTTTCAGGCACGATTGCGTGGTACGTTTCTTTGACCTTTCGTTGGTTCCTGGAAGTGGTGCGGAGAGCGACACGAGGCGAAGAGCGGAGGCGAGAGCGGAAAGCGGAGGCAGAAAGCGGAGAAGCAAAAAGTAGAATGTCAGGAAAAGAAAGTTGGCAGGCAACTGGCACACAGACCGGCAAACAGACTAGCACCACAAAGGATCGCTGGGTGGCACTGCAGATGAAAAGAGGCACGCTCCGCCCTTGTGGATGGGCGCACGAGGTCACAGCAAAGTGGCACGAAGCAGCTACCCTGTCTGTTGGTCACATTTGGGCAACCTGATATTCATTGGGGGCCACTGGGAGTCCGCTTTCAGTCCTCGTAACCGCCGGCGAACCCACTGTCAACCCGCTGGGCTGTCACGCTGGTGTCTGTTGGCGTGCGCTGGGACGTGCTGGGAACGCCTCGAGAGACAGGCCCAAGGCCATTCCAGTTTAGCGCTCGTTGACGGCGTTTTTCCACATGTTCTTTTTTTCTCCCAGTCTTTTCTCGCCTTCTTGCTCGCCGGTCGCCCTCTAAATTTTTGTTTTGCTTTTTGTCGTGTCGCCGAGTCGTGTCGGGAGTCACCACACCCTTTTGCCTCGCTTGTTTGCCTCCTCCCACACCCACGCCCTGCTTCAATCTGGGGTAATGGGGCTGATCCACGCGTCTGGGATTTTCGTCTTTTTTTCTCTCACTATCTTATTTTTTCTCCTCTCGGCTGATGCCTTCTGAGAATATATATTGACCCTCTCTTATCTCTTCCCCATACCTCTCTAACTTATCTCCCTGTGATCCTTCCTGTGATTTCCTGTGACCACAGTCTGTGTTCTTTTGACTCTTCCTGTGATATCGACCGCATTGTCACTTCGTCACCGACACGTCGACACAACATCACGATACAACAAGCCACATTGTCGACATGGCCACCACCGTCGCGACTCCTCGTCGCAAGACGAACCTCTACAACCGTCTCGTCACCGTTGCCGTCGCTTTCGGCTCTCTGGTATGTTCCCACCAGCAATATTATCATTGTTTTCTTTGCAGTCGTCGCTGACATGACAGACGTACGGTTACTCTTCCTCGATCATTGGCTCGACCATTGGCCAGCCTGGCTGGTATGAGTTCTTCAACTTGCCCCAGGACGGCGAGCCTGGCTACACCACCACGACTACCCACGCCATCGCGACTGCCAACGGTCTCTACAGCGCTGGTGGTGCCATTGGCTCGCTCTTTGTCATGTGGGCGGCCACGGCTCTTGGCCGCAAGCGTTGTATCCAGATGGGCGCCGCGTGGGCCCTTCTCGGCGGTGCTCTTCAGGGCGGCGCCGCCAACCTGGCTATGTTCCAGGTCGGTCGGGTCTTCTGCGGCATCGGTATCGGTCTGCTCGTCACGGTCTGCCCCATGTACATGTCTGAGCTCGCGCCGCCCGATCAGCGCGGCTGGCTCGTCGGCCACCACGCGATCTTCCTCGTCTTCGGCTACATGCTGAGCGCGTGGCTCGGCTACGCTTGCTACTTTGCCACCAACGTCAACTCGTCGTTTGCCTGGCGCTTCCCGCTGTCGATGCAGTGCTTCGCGCCGCTCGTCCTTCTCATCACCTCATTCTGGATCCCCTTCTCGCCTCGCTGGTTGGTGCAAAAGGGCCGTCTCGAAGAGGCCTGGGACGTTCTGCGCACGCTGCGCGCATCGCCTTCCGACCCAGACAACCTTGTAGCCAAGGAGGAGTTGTACCAGGCCAAGATGCAGATTGCTCTCGACGCTGCCAAGCTCAAGGCTACGGGCTACGGTCCCTGGATGGCTGTCATCAAGAAGAAGAGCTATCGCAAGCGCATGATTATTGGTTTCCTGACGCAATGGGGTGCCGAGTTTGCAGGTCCCCTCGTGATCAACAACTACGCCGTCCTCCTTTACACGAACCTAGGCCAAACTGGGTCAATGCCGCTTCTTTTGTCTGCTCTGTGGCTGACGACGGCCGGTATCATCTACAACCCTGGCGGTGCCTGGCTGCACGACAAGGTCAACTCGCGCCGCGGTATGTTCATTTTTGGTCTGTTTGGCTGCTTGTTCACCACCGTCGGCCTCGCTGCCTGCATTGCTCGTTTCGCCGGTACCGACAACAAGGCCGGTAACGCTGCTGGTGTCTTCTTCGTCTTCTTCTACCTCACCTTCCAGGGCACCTTCTGCGACACGACCATGTACACGTACGTTTCGGAGCTGTGGCCCACCGAGATCCGTCCCATCGGCATGGGCTTCTCGCTGTTTGGCCAGTTCGCCGCCACGTTGATCCTGCTGCAGACCGCACCCATTGGTTTCGTCACCATCGGCTGGAAGTACTACCTGGTCATCATTATCTGGTGCGCCGTCTTCATCCCTATTGTCTACTTCTTCTTCCCCGAGACCGCCAAGCTGTCTCTCGAAGAGGTTGGCCAGCGCTTTGGTGACGATGTCGCCGTGCACGTCAACGACATCTCCGAGGCCCAGCGCAAGGAGCTTGACGAGTTCCTCAAGACCACCGATGTTGTGCACATGGAGGGCTCTGAGAAGGTGGCCGCCGCTGCTCAGCCGCGTGAGATCTCATAGACTTACGGAAAAGGGAGTTGCTGAGATAAGAGTTAATGTTGTCGTGTAGTTTATACTTGAGAACAAATTGATAGCATTTCGCTAATTTCGTGATGCGATGCAATCACCAGTGAATTTGTGTATGTTTTGGGAGTAGCGTTTTTTACTCCTTCCGGCCGGCAGTCGTAAGGTGGCGGGAGGACGGTAGTTATTGACAACAAGAGGTCCGGCAAATCCATGAAACTAAACATGTCGCAGGATATCCATAATATGTCAAATTTATCTTCCAATTTCCAACGTGATTAATTATTTTAAAGCGCCGTCGTTTCTTTCACAGGTAGTGTTTTGGCTGGTACAGTGGCGCAAATGCTGCGTGGGCTAATGGATCTGCCCAAATTTATTAGCCACAAAGCATACCTTGCCGATCGTTATTCAAAACGACTTTTTTTCTGTATATAATTTGCCTCGAACAGGAAAGGATAAGTCCAATGTTTGAGGACTGTGGCACAACCCTGTGACATACAAAACAATTTAGATGAGAAATGTGGTGGACTGAAAGATAAAGCACTGGCGGACCAACTCCGAGCAAAAATGTCTACGGGGCCGCTCCGTGAAATATATATGTCGCCGACGTCGACAACAGTTGGGCCGAATGTGGAGGGAAGTTTCCGAGAAAAAAACGTGGCTAGGCCGGTCCGGAATCAATTGCTTGGCTGTGCTTGGGTGATGACCTCGGTATGGAGCGAACGGCGCGAAATGGGGCGAACGGGGCATAAAATCTTCATGGTACTCCGGCTCCGTTCCCGTTCCGGGCAGCTTCCAGTTGTAGCCTCCACGACTCAATGGATCTGGCCGCCTTGAAACATTACCAATCGGCGGATTCCTTCGACCATGTAATTACAAAGCCCGGTGTTAAATCGCCCGCAATGGATTAACACCGGATCTGCACTTAATTGGGCAAGCATCGGATCGGAAATGCGGCCGAAGAAGGCAATGTGGGGAAGCCTTAGAGTTCAACGGTAAAGGCCGAGGCAACACTATTAGCCGTCCAGACACTTACACACACTTAAATGAAAACCATCTTTGTCATCTATGGCGATGAAAGCTCAGAAACATCATATAGAGGATGAACTGGAAGGATTCAAAGGAGCTATTGAATCTTAATAATACATGTTTATCGGAATAACGTTTTGTTGTTGAGGCAGAAGACAAACTTACACGCAAAACACATTGACGACGCCGCGGCCGCATTCGCCCTTTAAAAGCATCTCATCATGGCCTCTCATCGGACCATCTTCGGAAAGGCCGCAGTGCAGCCATTAAAAGCATCGACACAATTACGACGATTTTTTTCGACAACACAAAATCAACAATCTGCAACAATGGCCACCACAATGAAAGCATTTGTCGTCGACTCCACGACCAAGGTCGGCATTGTCGACCGTCAGCGGGCCGTGCCCAAGGTCCAAAAGAACCAGCTGCTTGTCAAGCCCATTTCTGTGGCCCTGAACCCGACCGACTGGCGCAGCCTCGACGGTGGCCGTGCCAAACCAGGCTGCATTGTCGGCTGTGACTATGCTGGCGAAGTTGTGGCCGTGGGCGAAGATGCGGCCAAGCGAAACAAGTGGAAGGCAGGCGATAAGGTGTACGGTTGCACGCAAGGGTCCAATTTTGTCGACCCGGACGATGGAATTTTTGCCGAGTACGGTGTCGTGCTTGCGGACCTGCAGATGAAGCTTTCGGACAACAGCGTGGGGTTTGATGGCGCCGCCACAATCCCGCTCGGTGCCATCACGGTCGGCCAGGGCCTGTTCCAAAAGGCTATGAAGCTCGAGCTGCCCGATGTTACTACGGCAGCAAACCCTCCTGCGAGAGACATAGCAGTTCTTATTTATGGCGGCGGAACTGCTACTGGTGCTCTCGGCATCCAGTTTGGCCGTCTGGCTGGCTACAAGGTCATCACGACATGCTCGCCCTCCAACTTTGAGTACGTCAAGAGCCTCGGTGCCGACCATGTTGTCGACTACCACGATGCCAACGCCGGTCAACAAATTCGCGACTTGACCAACAACAAGCTGTACCACGCCTGGGACACTGTGAGTGTGCCGGCCTCGGCTCAGATTTGCGCCGATGCTCTGTCGACGGATGTGGCTACTCAAAAGCCCAGATATGGGGCTCTACTCCCCACAAAGTGCCCCCGCGAGGACGTGGAGAGCACGTTTACAGTTATGTACACCTCCTTTGGCAAGACATTCATGTTTGGCGCCGACCTGGCGATGCCGGCCAGCGCTGAAGACTTTGCGTTTGCTAAGACGTTTTACGCTCTGACGGAAAAGCTGGTGGCAGCTGGACTCATCAAGCCGCACACGTACCGTGTTGAGCAGGGTGGCCTGGACGGTATTACCGAAGGCCTGGCGAAGCTCAAGGAAGGCAAGGTCAAGGCCGAGAAGCTGGTCTACCGACTGGCGGATACCAAATAGGTGCTACAGGAAACAACCATCTCCATACTTGTAAATAGATTTAACTAAATAGAAACGATATATTCTTTTCTCGTTTAATTCATTTTAACCGACTATACCGCTGCAGTAATTCAAAAGATCGGTTCTTTCCCCTCCATCACCACCCCTACAAAACATAACGGTAGAGAGGTGAGCGGTCGCCCAGCTCAAGCAGCTCTTGCTCGGTGTATGTGGCAAAAACCTCCTCCTCGGATATGGCATCGCGGCGCTCATTTTCCCTGCTCCAAGAATGGCGAAGGATAAAGGTGCAGGCAATGGCGTTGACAAGGAAGGCAAGTGAGATACCGTAGCCGGTCCAGTAGTTGGGCGCTTCCTTGGCAATGTAAATGTTGGTGCCAACAATGCCGCCCATGTTGCCAATCATGATGCTTGTGGCAACGCCAACAGCGCGTTTCCAGGTCGGTGACAAGTTGTTGCTGACCCAAGAGACGAGCGTAGCAACGGCTGCATAGACACCACCGGGGATGAAAAAGAGCCAAAAGTACACGACACCAGGGTACCTTTCCTTGGGCGTCGCCATGATGCCCACAAATCCAACGAGAGAAAATGTGTAGGGGATGATAATAAAGGGCCAACGGGTGCGACGGCGATCGGCAAACCAGGCAATGACAACGCTAAAGATGGCGCCCGTGACATAAATGGGGATGGTCAACAACTGAGCTTTTGCAGCGGTGTAGCCGAGCTCGAGAATAATGGTGGGTGCCGTAAAGGTAAAACTGTAGACCGTCACGGTGTTGCCCCAGAAGATAAAGATGGTGAACCAGATACGCCAGTCCTTGAGGGTATCGCGAATGTACTTCCACTGGAACTTTTCGTTGGTTTGCAGATGACCCGACGACGTGCCAGAGTCTTGCTGGAGGCGCTGTTGGATAAAGAGCTTTTCAGCAGGGGTCAGGAACGATGCCGTCTCTGGGTTGTCAGGCAGCGCCCAGGGCAAGATGACGCCGACGACAGCAGTGAAAATACCCTCAATGATAAAGATCCAGCGCCAGCCCTTGAGACCGCCAACGCCGTCCATGAGTTCAAGGGCAAAGCCGAGCAGGCCCGAAAAGGCTCCAGACAGTGAGGCAGATACAAACAGCATAGACATGCGGCGCTGCAGCTCGAAGCGGCAGTACCATTCACCGAGGAGGTAAGCGGCTGCAGGAAAGAAGCCAGCTTCGGCAAGACCGAGCATAAAACGGACAGCAATGAGTCCACCGGAATTTTGGACGATGCCGTGAAGTGTCATGACCGTGCCCCATGATATGAGCAGAATGGCGAGCCACCATGAAGGGCGAATAAGCTTGAGGACAATGTTGCTAGGGATTTCGAAGAGGGTGTATGGAATGAAGAAAATCTGCAGAAACACTGTCAGTGGATGGGAAGTGAGGTAAAGTGATGGATGATGAAGGCCTACCATCAATGCAAGATTGTATTGCGCGTCGGTCAGGCCCAAGTCCTTGTTCATGCCAGCCACCTTGGCATTGCCAATGTTGCCTTTATCAACAAAACAGATGAGATACAAAAGCATCAGCATGGGCACTAGGCGGTAGTCGACTTTCCGGAGGACACGCTTCGTCTCGGCATCGTCGTAGTTGGGGAGGTTGGATTCATCGAGACCGGCGGCCGGCTTGGTGTCGCCGTCTTCATCGCGGTCGTAGATGACAGAGACGGTGTTTGTCTCGGCGTGGACAGCCAAGTCCGTATTGGTGCCAGCCGTCTTCTCGGCGGTGTCGGTCATTTTGGGGGAGAAAAAGGAATATTGCCGAGGAAAGAAGAAATCAAAGTAGAAAAATATGTGCCCAGCTAACGTCAATACAATGAACAAAGCAAAACTATTGACAGAGCACAAAGTGTTGCAGATGATGGAAATCAGATGACCAGAGATCAGCGTAGACAATTACATATAAATACTCGCCAGGAGTCCCTTTTTTCATCACTCTCAGATTCCTTTCGGGTTCGGAGTCCGTCTCTTCATCCAACAGAGGATCCTTCCACTGCAACGTGCACGTTTATGGGGTATGGGGACTTGATTCTGGACTTCATCGTCTTACTCCGGACGACGGTCTTCTTCGCCCCCTTGCTGTCGCCCATCATTGCCGCGGAGGTCTCAAGCAAATACGAGTGTCAATTGAGTCAATGACCCACCGCCGAGGCAACCAGGGGAAATTTCCGGGGCGACTCCAGACTTTTGTTCGATTTCTTGCCTTTTGTGTGCTTTTTCCTTCGATCTGGGGCCCCGTACTGCCCGTACTCCGCTCGGCAATCGCCGCACCGTAGTTCGAAGTTGTGGGAAACTGAGAGGAGACTCATTTTCGTTTAAACGGCAAGGATGAGGGAGGGGGTGAGAGCGGCTCCACCCACCACTTCCACTAGTATAGCGGTACACATAGTTCACAAAAGTGCCGTCCACATCGAGGGCGGGATGCATGTAATTCAAGATTCAGTATCGGATAATATATCAAGTAGACAAATGGATGACGATTGAATAATAATGTACGCCCACCAGCACCCCTTTTTATACATCGGCCCCGATCTCCTATACAACACCGTCTGCCCGCAGCTCGGCAATTTCCTCCGCAGTCAGACCGGTCTCTGCCAGAACCTGCTCTGTATGCTCACCCAGACGCGGCGGGTTGGTCCGAATGGTCGGCGGCGTGGCACCAAACTTGACCGGGGGTGCAATGAGCCTGATATCGCCCGACGTGGCGGCATCAAACGCACGCTCGGCCACCATATTGCGGGCTGCCGTCTGCGGATGGGCAAATGTGCGCTGCATATTGTTGATGGGTGCAAAGGGCAAACCTGTCCCGTCAAAGACAGCCAGCCACTCGTCGGTCGTCTTCTCCTTAAACGTCTTGCGGAAATACGGAAGCAGCTCTTCCCGATTTGCCGCGCGCTTGGGGTTTGTCTCGAAGCGAGGGTCGGTGATCAAGTCATCCAGACGCAACAACTTGCAGAACTTGGCATACTGTGCATCGTTGGTGGCACCACACACGAGGTAAAGATCTTTGGTCTCAAAGGCATCATAGGGTGCAATGCTGGGATGCTGGCAACCCCAACGGTCGGCCTCAATGCCGAGGTTGAGCCAGGAGAGGCCGACGTTGGTCAGCAAACTGATCTGCGTTTCAAAGAGGGATGCATCGATGCGTTGTCCCTGTCCAGTTGCGGCTCTGGAGTACAAAGCTGCGAGAATGGCGCCGTGAATGTACAGCCCAGTGGACATATCGATCATGCCGATGCCCGTGCGGACCGGCGGACCCTTGCGTTCTCCAGTGATGTGAAGGAGACCGGCCTCAGCGGCCGCAATGGGATCATAACCTCCGCGTGAACCATATGGACCACCGGGACCATATCCGGAGATGGTGGCATAAATGATGGCTGGGTTAGCTGCATGCAGTTTGTCGTATCCCACACCGAGTCTGTCCATCGTCCCTGGCTTGAAGTTCTCAACGACAACATCAGCCTGCTTAGCCAGCCGGAACAAAATCTCGCGACCCTTCTCTTTCTTTAGGTCGATGGTGATTGATCGTTTGTTGCGGTTGACAGAGGCGAAATAGTTGGACATAGGGCCGGCATCGCTGTTCCATGCCACATCCTCGCCAGGCATTTTCCAGTGTCGAGTATCGTCCTGTAAAACAGTTGTAAGTTAGTCAGTCGTTGTAAGCAAATTTTAACATCGCATTTGTTTCTTACCCCCGTCCCAATGGCTTCGACCTTGATGACATCGGCGCCATAGTCTGCCAGAATCTGTGTGCAAAACGGTGCAGCCAGAACTCGAGACAGGTCGAGGATTCGTAGTCCCTTTAGCGAGCCTTGCGTGTTTGCCGTTAGTGTTGCATTTTTGTCGGCAGTTGCAAAGTGCCGGACTAATTGCTTGTTGGTGGCTGTTATGGGCAATATTGACGTCCCTTTTCTCTGAAGAGGTCGAAC
>JANSLP010000435.1:0-22899 GCA_029298735.1 Ophiostoma sp. CBS 140.51
CCATCCTCACTATTGCACGCCTCCTAAACACAAATTCAAGTTATTCATTTCTCCAAAAATGAAGATAGATTTACATTTACACAAAAAAATAAAGGTATAAGGAAAGAACGGCGTAAAACGTGAAATCTCTTTGACCTTTGCCACCGACTCCATTAACGACCCAGGTTCTTGGCCGCGGTATTAACAGGTTCCTTGGTGCGATGCAGGCCGTAGTCGCAGCACCGTCATGGTCGATGCCAGCAATCTGACATATTTATCGTCTAGAAGAAGCTCCTTTGGGGCCGTGATGTGCAGCACCGCCGCCCACTCCAGCCTCTCAACGGCTACCGCCCGTCCAAACAGTTTCGTCTACATTCGGGCCCTGACCAACCTTTTGCGTTTGCACCGTGCCCACCCGACCAACACGTGGGCCGAGATGTGGGCCGAGTTTTTTGGAACAGAGAGTGCACCCGGCTCTGGCTTTGCCAAGACCTTTTGGGAGAGTCCAGGGCCACCGATGCAAATTGTAGTATTGTACATGTTTGCCCAAGACTATGGCACCTTGGTGGAAGACAATATAGAGCCGTTCTGGGGATTGGAAGAAGAGGATATCGTGAGTGCCTTTGGTCGAGTCACTGTAAAGTCGATCAAGCGAGCGGCCGTCATTGCGGCACATTTGGTCGCTGCCGCATGGCTAAACGAGGATTCTAGCGAGACATCCGACGGCGAAACCGACAACAACAGCGCCGATTACAGCTCTGACGAAGAAGATGATGATGGAGACAATGAGAATGATGACAGTGACGAAAGTTTTTACAGTGCGTTCGACTATGAGACATACTGGGAAGAACGCGACAATGAGACAATGATCCCATCGTTGAGGGTTATGAGTCTTAATCGAACACAACCCACACTTCCTGCCGGGCTTGCTCCTCGGATTTATGTAGACACAACATCCATCAGCACTGTTTTTCGCCGTTACCCGAGCGACCTAGATGTGCTCCCCACCGTCACAAAGAGACTTTAGGATGTTGACCAGTAAATGATTTATATAGGAATCTATTGGGGGAAAAAAGAAAAGTCGAAAAAAGTGTCAATAGACGGGGTTTGAATCACATTTACATACTCTTTAATTTACAGATGCAATATAATACTGAGAAAAGAAGCATAATTGACAATATCCAAATGCGTACGGAACAAGATATACACTGGGAGGGTTACAAGAGCAGCCAAGTTGAGAATTATCATATGGAAAAAATGAAACATTATCAATACATTCCCTTAGTACAGTCCATCCAGCAGCCCATAGTGGATGGTCCCGTTCAGGTAGTCGGCCAGCTCGGCATTGAAGAGGTCGCTGGGAAAGTCGGTAATGATGAGTGGTCGGAGGTCGTCCTGCTCTGAGCCGCCAGCCGTCGATGTCGACGACCGTCCCGAGCCAGAGACGACGGAGACAGAGCGGCTGTCTTGAGTGAGTGGGGCCGTCACGTCTTGTGTAGTGACAGGGAATGGCCTCTCCGGCAGATCGACGGCCATGGACGATGTGACGGGTAGGTCGACAACAGCTGCTGTTATCACTTGCTCTCCACTCATTATCGTCGCAGCATCCGTGGACGGTCCTGTTACTCTTCTGAGAACCTCCTCCCAGCGGGCACTTGCCGGCCAGGCCGTATACAGTTCACTCAAAATGCGCAGTGTACCCAAGGCCATCTCTTCTGCTTCGACGGGCGACACGTGTGGACACAAATAAGGGTTGTGCCACAGATACGAAGCCAGGGAGCCACACATGTACACGCAAAACACGAGAATGGCAGGGAACCCTTCGTCGGGTGTCCGCATGGAAAAGTACGCTGTGACCTGTTCGTGCAGCTCGACGACATTGTCAAAGAGTTCGTAGGAGATGCGCTGCCAGGCAGATGTGGAAGTGATGGAAGGAGGCGGAGGGGTAGGTATAGGCGACGCAGTCGTGACAACAGGCGACTGTGGGCCAAGGGCGGCAATCATTTCGTCGAGGTAGACACGGCAGATGACAATATTGCTCAACCTCAAAACCATGACCACCGACAAATAAGCCAGGTGCAGCCCTTCCGACCGCCACCCTCTCAAGTTCCATAAGCTCCAGCGATGACGGGTCGGCAGAGTGGCTTCCCAGCGGCGGAGAGTATCGGTGATGGCGGTGTAAGTAGCACCAGGACCCGGTCGAGGACCACTTCCGAGTGAGGCTCTTGTTGCATGTCGTGCCACGCGTCCCCATAGACTGTGTGCTTGAATGAGTGTGGCAAACAGGCACCGGTCTGGGTGGACAGCCAGTGTAGGGTTCTCATTGGCGGGTGGGGTACCTTCGAGGGCAGCCCGGAAGGATGGCACGGCGCCAAAAGAAAAATCGGCCTCGTTGCAGGGCAGAAGGGCCGTTGTGTCTTCGAGGGAGAGTGGCGCTGGCGACGACGTGCCCGAGTGTAGGTTCTCTTGGCTGTAGATCATCCACATTGTACGGCGGGCCGACTCGAGACGGACGACATGGTCGGCAGTGGCTGTGGAGGCGCCCAAGCTGGTAGCAGGTGACGGGACAGGACTGGGTCGTGGTGTCGGTGTGAGTGCAGCCGAGTTCATTGTTGGTGTGATGGCAGTCGTGACTGGCCGTGGAGTGGTTCCTACAGTTCCTGTTCGTGGCTTAGGCGTGCCTGTTGTTGGTGTTGCAGCTGCTGGAGTGGATGTCGCTGTGACCATAGCGGCATATGTCTCTTCTTTGTGGAGTCGCAAGAGCAAGGCCATCCGTAGAGCGACGGCCATGTCGATGGCGCTGCGGTCACGGTCTGAGTTTCCCCATTCTGCAATGGACAGTAGGAAGAATGCTTGTGTGCGCTCGAGTGACGGCGCATACATTTCTGTCAATGCCTGCGACTGGGCTAGAGCCAAGAAATGGTCTGTGGCCGCCGTCCTCGAGCCATATCGTTGGACCAGACAAGGCGTGAATCGAGACGAAATAGCCAGCAACGTACTCAACAAGAACCGGCCGGTGCCATTGTCGCTCTCTTCGGGCGACTGGACGAGTCTTTCCAAAAAGAGGGAGCGTGGTAAGAAGCCGAGTTGGAAGTAGCAGGTCACAAATGTGCGGCAACCATCGACCACCTCGTCGTGTGGAGGCCATGCAGTCGAGTTGATGCCGGGTGGGGGCAGCCTGGAAGGCAGGTCTTGTGGCGGTGGTCGCTGTTGTGAAGCGAGTCGTTGTGGATTTGGTCTCGGCCTCCGTCGAAACTCTCGATCAACATCCCGCTCGCCTCGTGCTGGAAAGGCGCAGCTGGCGGCCGTATCGGGTCCGGCAGCGACACAGCCTTGGCATGGCGTCTGGCCTTGTGCGTGGATACATTTGTTGCGCAGACGGCGGCAGCGACGGCATGCTTTTGTGCCGCGGTGGCGGGGCGGCTTCACAGGCGTTGTGTGGGCGGTCCCGGATGTCGACAAAGCGACGAGTGTTGTGGCTGACGATGTTGGTGATGCAGTGGAAATGGCTGCTGTGGGATTGGGTGAAGCCATTGTTGTTTGCAGTGGGCCAAAAGTAAATACACAACGAACGGCAGGTGCCAAAAGGAGTTTGCAATGACAAACAAAAATGCAAGCAAAATGCAGGAAGGAGCATCCGGCAAGAAAGCGGCAAGAAAGCGGCAAGTCAGGAAGGAGCGACGGGTGGTGGGCGACTGCCAGGCTTTAATAGTAGTTATGCCAGTCATGACACGCTGTAATCCGTCCTATCAGGGCTGTCAAATGCATCCGCCTTATCTCTCCAGGGCTGTTAGCGGTCATTAAGCGATTGCGCTACTGTTTTTAGTGTCTTTAGTGGATGCCCTGTAAAAGAGGCCGTCATAACCCACAGGCGAAGACTGTTCTGGCAGGTAATTACGGTTGACCATAGCGTCAAGTGCACAAAAATACCAAAGTCGTTACTGCAGATCAAGGGGGAAAAACATACCTGATATAGCATATTACAGTATATTTAGGGCGTGAGAAGAATTGGCGTGATTTTCACTCCGTATAACTAGAAAGAATGTAACGAAAAAAAGCTAACTTAAAAAGTACTCTTTAAAATTTTGACAATTGTAAAATAGTAATTTGAAAAAAAAAGGAGGATTCGAAAAAGCGCTTCGAAAAATGATAGTAAGTAATTTGCTACTACGACTTAGCCTAGCCCCTGGCGGGGGGCTCTTCCTCTCTTCCTCTGCCTCTCTTATTTAAAGATCGATATGAAAAAACATCGCATTCTCCGTTTAAAAGTATTTCGAAAGAGTATTTCGAAAAATCCTTTTCTTCTTTTTCGTCTTCTTTTTCTTCTTCTTTTCTGCCCAAAATACCTATACACACAGTAGTCGGCAGCTGCATATTTGAAAAAAGTACATGCCTGCTGTTGTCTTTTGGTTTTTTGTGCTCTTGACGCTATGGTCAACCGTAGGCAGGCAGTACACACAAAGGGCCGTTAGATATATCAGTGTATTGAGCTGCTTTATATTTTTGGCTCTTTTCCTTTTTCAAAATTTGGGTACTTTTTATAATAATTTGTCGTTTAGTGCAGGACAGGCAATAAGTTAGGAACAGCCAATGAATATTACGTTTATATCTTGAATTAACTGAAGCAGCTTTCGTCCTTGCTCGTCATCGTCGGCCTACTTCACTACTTCATCTCAAGACCCTCCCAGCCTGCCTCTTGACACGCCCGGCACCGTCGCTTGTACTCGACCAGACTGCCGGCATAGCGCGCGACACTGCGCTCGCCCCGGCCCTTGACATTGGTGTTGACACCCGTCATCCAACTGTCGACCTCGTTGAGCAGGGCGCCGTCGCTGCAGGAAATCACATGCGTGGTCCAGTCCTCAACGGCGGCGGGCGTGGGCTCGACAAATGTGTACCCTTTATCGGCACAGGTCGCCAGCAGACCGACAACGACCTCGACGACATGCTCAATGCTCCGTGGGGCGTTGCCAAACGGCTGGTGCGGGCCGAGGACCATGAACAGGTTGGGGCAGTGAGGGACCGTGATGCCCAAAAAGGTGCGGGGACGGTAGTCCATCCAGACTGCAGACGCGCCCGCATTCCTTTTCTCTTTCTCGCCCATTGCCGAGCTCCCCATCAACGGCACACCTTCCCGCCCCCGAATGTCCATGTCGACAAACGAGCCGGTAATGGCATTGAAGCCCGTGGCATACACAAGCACGTCCAGTGGGTGCTCCTTGCCGTCAGCGGTCTGAATCCCTCCCGGCGTCACCGTTTGGATGGGCGTCTCCTTTAGATCCACTAGGTGGACATGCTCCTTGTTGAACGCTTCAAAATAGCCGCTCTCCAGCGGCACACGCCGCAGCCCGAAGCCGTGGTCCGTCGGGACGAGACGGTTCGCCAAGCCGGGGTCGTGGACGCGATCCTTGATTTTTTGTCCGATAAACTGCGAGTATTCCTCGTTGGCGGCCCGATCGGTGTACGTATCGCTGAAGGCGCCTAGCCATTTGGCCATGCCGGGCTTGTTGTAGATGCGTTCGTAGTGGGCGAGACGGTCCTCTAGAGACAACTCGGCCGTCTTATGCGGATCCGCCTGGTGCAGGAAGCCGGTGGGTGTGCTGTTGGCCAATCCAAAAATAGAGTCGGCGTTGTGACGGTATGTCTCGGCCTGGTCGGGCGTGAGCGGGGTGTTGCGCAGCGGGACTGTCCAGGTGGCGTGGCGTTGGAAGACGGTAAGCGAGGGGATGTTAGGCATCTGGGCCAGCGCGGTAATCGTCTGGATGCCCGTGGCACCTGTGCCAATGACACCGATGCGCTTGCCCGCCAGCGCCGCTTCTGCCTGCTTGCCCTGTAGTTCGCGCGGCCAGCGGGACGTATGGAAACCCTGCCCGGCAAAGGACGCAATGCCGGGGATGTTGGGCAGCGTGGGGTTCGACAGGAAGCCGATGCACGACACCACAAAGCGGGCGGTGTATACCGTGCCGTGCTCGTCGACTGCCTTCCACAGACGACGCTCGTCGCTCCAGTGCAGCGTCGTCACGCGGGTGTTGAACTGAATATCTTTCTTCAAGTCCAGTCGGTCGGCCACCAGCCGCAGGTACCGCAACGTCTCTGGCTGGGAAGCAAACGCCTCCGACCAGCGCCACTCGTCCAGAACGCCCTTGTCAAAGGAAAAGGCATATGAGACGGACTCACTGTCGAACCGCGCGCCCGGGTAGCAGTTCCAGTACCAAGTGCCGCCGACATCGGGCGCGGCCTCGAGCACACGGACTCGCAGCTGTGGGAGGGTCTTGCGGATGTGGTGCAGGGCACACATGCCGGACATGCCGGCGCCGAGGATGAGGACATCGTAGTCCTCGGGAGAGGGGAGGCTGCCCATGATGCGTGTTGTTGGGGGCGTCGTTGGTGATGTGTTGTTGATGATGTGTTTGTCGAAGTGTTTCAAGAACTAATTTGGTTGGGCTGTTGGTGCTGTGTTTGATTTTCTTGCTGTGAATGTGTTTCTATGTTTTTCTTGCTGTTGCTCTTTCTCTTGCCGTCGACATCTTTACATTCATTACAGTTTCACTGAAGAATCCAAATCAATATATCCATATATGCTGTTGATGTTATCAGTTTCGTGGTCGTATGGTTGTATGAAATGGAGACACCACTTACACTGCATCGGGAAGTTGGCCGAGTTGGCCGAGTTCGCCGAGCGAGGGCTAACTCACTTGGTCGGTGAAATGTCGGGGAAGTCGTATCTTGGCGTATTTGTAGCGTATCGTCTCTATCACTTTTCCCATATCATTGTGGGCCGGACGCTGGGGGCCAGACACGAATTGCCACTAAACAACACTGATAAGAGTGTCCATTCCCCGCACGACTGAAGAGAACGCTTTCGCCTTCGACACCGACTGCTGGCCGAGACCGACTCTCATCGCCCACTCTCATCACATCATCAGTTTCACTGCTCGCAATGGACCGAAATCAGACAACGGCACGGCCAACCCGCCGAAATCGAGCGTCAGTACTGCGCCCTCCTGATAAGAACCCGATAAAAAACACTAACACCACTGACAATACAGCTGCAAGCAGTGCCGGACGAGCAAGGTCCGCTGCTCGGGCACGCGGCCGTGTGCACGCTGTGTGCGTCGACGGGATGTGTGCACCTTTCTTGCAGACGAAGCACAAGTGACTGTGTCTCAGCAGTACCTGAGGGAGCTGCAACGGAAAGCAGCCGGTTCGGCTGTCGGGCCGAGCGCGACCAACGAGACGTCGGCCAACTCCACGATAATGTCGACGACGTCGACGGCCGCACCAACTGTGGCAACTGCATCCGTGGCAGCTGCACCAACTGCTCCCTTAGCCAAACCACCTCCACCCAGTCTTGCCCCCGATAAACACCCCTGCAGCACGGGCGTCCCTCGAGCGTACAACCCGCTGGTCAACCGGAATTTTGCCTATGTTCGTGGATGTGATGCGAGGCGTTTACGTATGTGCTCTCCCTGTTGATTTTCTTTCAAGCATCTCTGACATACACTAATACTACCAACCACGCCAGTCTTTCTGGGCCACACATCGACATGGTCCTTTTGTCGTCGTGCCTTCTCCCTGTTGGAAGAAGCAGCTGGCTCACCTGATAGCCGGCGTGCACCCCTCCATCTCGACGGCGCGGCCCTCCAGAACTGTCTGCGCTGGCAGGCCAAGGCCAACGTCGACGGGGATGATTTGGCAAAGCTGCCGCCCGCAGACCATGCCCGCTTCCTATTTCATACCGTCCAGTTCCGTCTGGGAGAGCTGTTTGCCGTGGTGGACGAGGCGGCATTTTTAGCACGCTTTGAGGCCTTTCAGCGCGCACCCCTGGCCACAGCCACGGCGAACCGGCTGTGGTTTGCCACCTATTTGTTGGTGCTCGCCTTTGGCATGGCCTACACCTCGCCGGCTAGTAGCGTGTCTGAACCTGATGGACCACCCGGCTGCGACTTGGCTGCCCGTGCCCTGTCTCTGCTCCCCAACGTGGCGTTTGTCCACGATGAACGGCCCGCCATGCAGGCGTTGGAAGCCTTCTTTCTGGCGGCGCTCTACCTAAAGAGTGTCGACATGCGCTCGCCGGCGTACCAATATATTGGCCAGGCGTTGCGACTGGCCCTGCACGATGGCCTGCACCGTGAAGTGGAGTTGTCCGGGGAGCTGTCCGAAGAGGACACTAGTAGAGAGGCCAGCATCGAGGTCGGCCACTCCCTCTCCGCCGGTCTGGCCGCCCGCTGCAGCAATGTCTGGTGGGCCGTCTATGTCCTCGACCAGGACATGGCCGCCGACCTCGGCTGTCCGCCGGCCATTGCCGTCAGCAGCATCACCACGCCCCTCCCGACGGTGCACTCGTCCACCCTCGCCGCCAAGGCGCTGTCGTTGCGCGCCCGCCTCGCCGGCATCGTGTCCAGTATTTGTAGTACCGTTTATGATGGCGTGGACAGTGGCAGCTTTGGTGCCGACTTTATCTGCAGCATTACGTCTGTCCTGCACAGCCTCGCGGACGTGTCGGCCGACATGGAGGCCGTCATGGCGTCGGTCAAGGCTGCACGCGGTGAGCTGCCGCACATGTTTTGCAACGTCACGCTGGCGTACCACTACTGCATCCTGCTGGCGACCCGACCGTTGGTGATTTGGCTGCTCATTCGGTGCGTTCCTTTGACACCTGCCGGTGGTAGTGGTGCCTTTGATTCCCACGTCTTGGCCCAGCCGATTGCCCAGCTCTTGAAAACGTCGGCACAGTCGGCGGCCACCACCCTCTTGATGTTGAAGAGCCTGGCCGACCGGGGCATGATGGAAGCGTTTTTGCCATTCCACCTCGAGTGCACCTTCTCGTCGGCAGTGCTGCTATCGATGCTCGACGCTCTCCTACCGGGGTATGTGCCGGAGATGGAGTCCTCCGCCGACGGAAAGGGTAACTGGCAGGCGGTGGCCGAGCGGGTGTTTGCCGATTTTGCTAGTAAAGGCAACGTGGTCGTCGCACTGCGGACAATGGAACTGAAGCACTTGCAGGAGCTGCTGGTGCCACACCGGCGAGGCCGGCGAGGGTCAGCTCCAGAAACGACAGCAGAAACGACGGCTACAGCAGCGACGCCACTGTCACCTCCGCCAACAGAAACCACCTTGACGGCATTACAAGACGCCGTCTATGAGGCAGACGACCATGACGATCATGACGATAGTTCTCTGGGTATTTTTGTGACAGGCACAGACGATATTTTGGCCTTGGCCGCTCAGCTGGAGGAAGGGGATTTTCCCTACTCGTTTGCTTTTTCGTAAGATGGAGAGTGCCACAGGGAGTTTATTGCAATTACACTGAATGAAATCGGGACACTAAGCCATGCTCTCTATTCAATCTCATATTGTGAACGACGTACCCTGGCCTGATTTTGTAATTACCCTACACAACCTTCGTCTTCTTCCAGAAAAACAAGAGCTCCCCCATCTCGCCCCAAAACGTCCTGATCTCGTCCGTCGTGCTCGCCTCGTACGCGTCAATCTCGGGACACTCCCAGACCAGGTCGATGCTGGCCGGGTCGACACCGACGCTGCGCTTCATCGCCGCCCAAAACGAGAAAGTGAGAATGGCTAGCAAAGCCATTGCGTAACACCCAAAAAAGTTCTTGACGTTGAAGGGCAGAAACGACGTATAGCCAAAACTGCCAATCACCAGCACATAAAACACTGACGCCGCGTAGCCACAGTAGGGCTGCAACCAGCCGCAGTAGGGCAGGGTCTTGCGGTCGACGCCCTGTGCAGCCAGCGCGCGGTGGAACAAGACGTATGTGACGGACATGACGAGGTAGTTGATGAACGCGCCGCCGGTGACGAGGTCCACAATGTAGCCCAGCGCCTCCGATGTCTTGGCGCTACACTGCAGAAAGGCCAGACAAGAAAAGACCATGGTCAGCGCCAGGCAATAAACGGGCACGCCGTGGCGGGTGCACCGCGTAAAAATGGCCGGCGCCCGCCCGTCGAGGGCCAGGCTGTGCAAACTGCGCGACGTGCAATAGACGTACGAGTTGCCGGCCGAGAAGATGGACGTCACCAGCAGCGCGTTGACCATGTGCGGGAGGACAGAGATGCCCAGGTTGGCCATGGCGATGACGTACGGCGACGCAGCAGCGGTGCCCCCACCGGCGCCGGTGCCGATGAGAATGGCCACCAGGGTCGGGTCGTTGTAGGCAATGACGGTGCCGACGGCCAGGGCGCTTCCCAGAAAGAAGAAGAGGAACCGCCAATAAATCGTCTTGTATGCAGCCTTGATGTACACGCGCGGGTGCTTGGATTCGGCGGCGGCGAGCGAGACGTACTCGGGTCCCACAACGCAGAACGAGGCTGTCCACAGCGCCGACAGGAACCCTTCCCACCGGCTGAGACCCAGATTAGTCGTCATCATGCCCGAGGCCGCAAAGGCGCCAGGGTTGGTCCAGTACCGGAACCCGTACGCATCGTGCCGCGGGTTGCCGCCGCACATGGTCACCAGCGTGAAGAGAAATAGACCAACCACCAGCACCACCTTGCCCGTGGCCAGCCAGAACTCGGCCTCGCCATAGACGTTGACGACCAGCATGTTGAGCACAATGTAGGTGACAATCACGGCAAGGCAAATGGCCCACGCCGGAGCGTCGTCGTTCCAGAACTGGATCACTTTGGCGAGGGACGAGATTTCAAACGGGATGACCAACGCCTCGTATATAAAATAGTTCCAGCCGGCCATGAATCCCCACGCCTCGCCGCCAAAGTGGCCTGCCAGACGGATGAAGCCGCCGGCCACCGGGTACTGCGTGACCATCTCGGCCATGCCGTTGTTGACCATGGCGACGAACCCGCAGTAGACAGCAAATGCAATCAGCAAACTGCCCGGACCGCCGGCGTGCAGGCCGCTGCCAATGCTCACAAAGAGACCAGTGCCGATGGCGCCGCCAATGGCCATGAGCTGAATTTGTCGGTTGCCGAGGCGGCGGAGCAGGTGGTTCTGGTTGGAAAACTCCACCATCGATGTCTGTCCTTCAACATCCCCGGGCGCTGACAAGGAGCGGTCCATGGCGACCGACTTGGTGTCCGTGGAGCTGTCCTGGGAAGTCATTGTAGGATTGTAGGGGTGGGGTGGATGGACATGGAAATATATTAAAGTGGTTTGATAAAGTGATTTGGTTGGGGTGAAGTTGGAAGAGAAAGGATGTAAGTCGATGGAACAAGCCCAATGAGATCAACAAAGAGCTACAAGACAAGGACGACAATAGCAACAAGACTGGAAAAGCAACAAGACAACACTGCCCTCTTTATGTACACACTTGAACTGGTCTGTGTCTATGTCCTTGATATTCCTCGGCTGTCCTCTGTTCTTCAGTTCTTCCGCGTTGCCTTTCACACAGACCACGAGGCCTTATCACAGTGTCCTTTGCCCCTGTTGAGTAAAGAGGGATATCTCCCGTGCACAGAGTATGGGGTAATCCACAGAGAATCCACAGCTGTCCACCATTCCCATCTCCCATATCTTGGTATCCTAGTGGGCGGGGAACAAGATAGAGGCGCACACTAACGGCGCCAAGATCTCGGTCACCAGATACGACCTCCTCACCAAAATCACAAGGACCCACTAAAACGTCGGCTCCGACACCGACGTGTGTAAGTGCGCACGCGACTCTTTGCAATCCATCCTGTATCTGATTGTATCTTGTTTCTGTGTCTTGGTATATAGAAGCACAGACAGGATAAGACTCTTCTCTTTTTTTGTCTTTTAATCAATAATTACGGCTCTCATCACACGTCGTAAACCTTGCCAACCTTGCCCAACTGATCCTTCCACCCGACCCTCTTCATTTCTCGTCGTTCTTGCTCGGTATCTTTCAACATTGCCACTTCCTTGTCCAACCCCTACTCGATATGCCTACCTTTGAAGGAAAAGTGGTACGTCTGTCACCGTTATGCCACAATTACGATCTTAAGTCACAAGTCAGCGGTGTCTGTGTCGTATGCTGACCTTCACCATAGATTGCCATCACCGGTGCGGCCAGCGGCATGGGCCTCGCCACGGCCAAGCTGCTCGCCTCGCGCGGTGCCATCCTGTCCCTGGCCGACCTCAACGACAAGGGCCTGACGGAGGCGCTTGCGTCCCTGCCCGGTGGCCCCGACAAACACCTCGCCACTGCTGTCGACGTCGCCAAGAGTGATTCTGTCGACGCATGGATAAAAAAGACCGTGGCCAAGTTCGGTCCGCTCGACGGCGCCGTCAACATGGCCGGCATTCTGGGGCCGACCGGGCCCGTGACAAACGTCTCCAGCGCCCAGTTTGCCCAGGTCATGGACGTCAACGTGCTGGGCGTCTTCCACTGCCTGCACGCACAACTACCCGCCATGGCCATGAACCCCAAAGGAGGCGGCAGCATCGTCTCGGCAGCCAGCACGTTTGGTGAGATTAGCATGCCCAACTGCGCCGCCTACTGTGCCAGCAAAGCGGCCGTCATTGGTCTGGTGAAGTCGGTCGCCAAGGAGAACCAGGCCATCAGAATCAACGCCGTGGCGCCCGGCACCGTCCTCACACCCATGTCGGCCCAGGACGACCCGAAGCGCGTCGAGTCGGGCATCCTGGCCAATGCGCAGAAGCGGCTGGGCAGCGCCGACGAGGTGGCACAGGTGATTGCCTTTTTACTAAGCGACGAAGCCAGTTTTGTGACGGGGGCGGTTTACAATGTCGATGGTGGGTGGGTGTACTGAGGAAATTAGGGGATAGTCGTTGTATATACTGTGAGAAAGTAAATAAACAACAATCTGTATTGCTCTTCGTTCATATCCACAATTTTTGTAAGTAAATCTTATGCCGATCAAAATGCAGTGAATTTATATAAGGTTAAATTTACGAAATTAAAGTTTGATAAAAACCTCTCGTTTCTTCGCTATTAAATAAAATAAGTCCTTTACGACTCTATTACACCGGCTTGTCCACAAAATCAAATATTAAACATCAACCTAATTACAGCTTGCTCCGTCCAACGCCGGCCTCCTCCTGCTCCTCTAAAAAGTCCTTCCACTCCGCAGCCTCGCCCACACGCCAGCTCACACTGTTGCCCCATTGCGCACAATCCTTGGAGTGCGCCCGCCACTGCCACCGCGGCTCCGTCTGCTGCCCGCGCGTCAATAGGTCCACCACCCACTGCCCAAAGATGGGCATCATCTTGAACCCATGGCCCGAGTCGCCGCTCAACGCAACCACCGACCTATTGGTGTTTGGCACAAAGTCAATGCAGTAGTTGGAGTCCGCTGTGTCCGAGAACCAGCAAAGTTTCGTGTCCACAAACGGCCGGCCCGCCATCCACGGAAAAGTCTCTTGCAGGAGACGTCTCAACTTGAGCTCGTCGGCTTTGGGGATCGCATTGGGCTGGAAGCCGCGCTTGTTGTCTGGTGGGAGGGAGACGCCGTTCACCCTACTGTCATAATTTGTATAGCCGGCACCCAGTGGGCACAGCTTGAAAAGGCGCGTCTTGGGGTCGGGCTCGAAAAAGAAGCCGAGGTCGCGGACATTGGTTGTGGGCAGGCCGCGCAACAAGTTGCACTCGGACTCGGTCAGCTGCACATGCGCGACCGACCAACAGCGGGCGACATTGGCATTGTTGGCGCCCAGCTGGGGCACGAGGGCCGCGCCGTGGGCACCAAGTGCACAGATGACAAGGTGAGCAGGGTGTGTCTTGCCGTCGGCCGTGACCACCCCAGTGACTTTGACTTGTCCAGCATCCTCCGCGTACTCTAGACGCACGGCACAACCTGCCTTGTTCCCAAGAATGGACCGCACGCCACACGCCGAGACATGCTCCCAGACGGCCTGCAGACAGTTGGCCGAGTGGGCATAGCCGCCTAGCGGGTTGATATACCCTCGGAAGCCGGTCAGAGGACCAGACAGCTGCCAGGCATGCTTCCGGAACGCATCCGGTCCATCCAGTCTCTGGATCCCCGGAGCAAACACGGGGTGCTTCTCAACCGAGGCCAGGCTTTTTTCGAGTGTCGCGATGGCCTTGTCGGGTGCACTGCCGCTTGTGGCCACAATGTAGCCCGTCTGATGGTAGTGTGGTGCAAACAGCGGTGTCTTCCATGCTTGGATGGCTTCCTGCAACGTGTTAGTAGCAGTAAAACAGCAAGTTAGAGAAACAGAAAGAGCAAGTGGAAGGGTGCTTCTACTAATGCAAGTTCCGTGTAAAACGCATCTTCATTCTCGGCCCGCACAATCTTGTTGAGGTCGTAGGCCGCCGAGTAGGGCGATGGGATGCTGTTGGCACGCTCCAGAATGGTGACGTTGGTGTAGCCCGCCTCGACCAGAAACAGAGCCGTCGACAGGCCCCAGGCACCCCCGCCTACAATCAAAACGCGATCGTCCTTGTCAGCCATGGTGCTACCCGTGTTAATTGCTTATTTTTCTTAGACAGGGCCCCTGTACGGATATCTGCCTACGCCAACAGTCGTACTTGCTCCCATTTTTTCTCGTTTTATCTGCATCGTACGCCGTATTATTTATCGTTTTGGATATAGCCTGGTGACGATATATGGAGGCTCGTATCTCTCAATCTCTCTCTCTCGTTCCTGTATCTCGGCCATGTCGGCTAGCTCGCCGTAGTCGTCGGTGAGCTGCCCGAGGTCGGGGTAAGAGGGGCGCTAGCAACTTGGAAGTGCCTTGCAGATTAGGGGCCAACATCTACTCTGATAAGGGACGTCCAACTCCGACCTCTCCGACCTCTCCGACCTCTCCGACATCTCCAACCCATCGCCTTATAATACTTCTTGTCTTACAGAAATGCCTGTTTGTAAAGGACTACAGTGGAAAATGCACCCAGTGTCAAAATGTCAAAAGCAAGGGGCTGTTCAGAACAAAGGATACTAAGATACGCCGTACAGAAGAAGGAAAGGAAGAAAAGAGAAAAGTGACCGTCGATGTATACTTTGACATGTACTCTGTTCTTTTTCACGTTTTCTTTTGTGATAAATTGTTCATTTTCTGTCGAGAACATCTTACAGAAACTCATGTACTGTGCTCTCTCAGTCACGACGCCGTCTCCAGCTACCAAGCCAACGTACCTCCCTTTCTGCTGTTCTTCTGTTCTGCTGTTCCAGCCTGTGTACCTTCCAATCGGTTCGGGCAAGGGCGTTTTCAAGAGTGTTCTTGGGGAGGATTGAGAGGAGGAGAGGTAGGTGGAGTGGGGGTGACGTCGGTCGCTCTTATATAATTTGTGGGCTTTCTCTGTCAGTGTACCTTCTGCGATAACAGAGACACGACAAGGTACTCTTAAAAACGGCAGGCGCGTCTCGAACAAAAAGAGACTGTTTATCTGTGAACGGGTTGCTCAAAGAAGACGCTTTGGGGCGGACAGAAGAAAGAAAACAAGAAAGACGCTTAATGAGTTATAAAAAGGCATATCGTTTAAACGACCAGATGCCGTGGCATTTTGTAATACTGTAATATGTAATATAGATACGCTCTTCGTCTCCTATATATGCGAAATATGTAAAAGTATGCAAAAATTAGACCCAAAAGATAAAAACTCGTAACCAAAAAGACTCCGTAGATGCTGCACCGTTTTCATGACCACCTTGCCATCTTCTTGCTCACTTCTTCTCGTAGGCTATGCTCTGCGCGCCCGCCTTTGTGAGTGCTGTATTGACGTCACTCAATCGCTCCAAAAAGTGCGGCTTGTAGGCAGCACGCTGCGACTCGGGCGCCGGCTGTGCTTCACCCACTGTCGCCTTTGTCACAAGCAGCGGCACGGTGATGTGGAACATGAAGGCAACGGTGTTCTCACAAACACGCTCGGGCTTCAGTTCGCGCGTTGTCGCCGATACCCAAGTCTCGTAGGTCTCGCCGTGCGGCATGTAGCTGGCCTCGTAGCTGAGTCCGCCGGGCTCGAGCGAGTGGGCACTGCCGCCGTAGGTGCCGTACAGCAAGCCCATGACTTCAGAGGACATGTTCCTATGATAATAAGGAGGGCGGAACGTGTTGCTGGTGGGAATCCACTTGGGCGTAAAGACTAACAGGTCGGTCAGGGGCACACCGGGCACCGTCGACCGCACTGTTAAGACGCTGTAGACGGTCGGGTCGGCCTGGTCGTGCTCGACATTGGCCACATTGATGAATTTCTCGGTGGCGTACTTGTAGGGCACCAGGTTGCCGCGCCAGGCGACAACGTCAAACGGGGAGTGGTCTTGTTCGCTCGAAAACAGCTTGCCCATCAGCTTGTACACCACCTCCCACTGGCTGCCCTCGTCAATATCAAACGTAGCCACGGGGCTCTCAAAGTCTTGCGGCAGGGCCATGCCGTTGGAGCCCATGGGGCCGAGTTCAGGCAGCTCATAGTGGGCGCCAAAGACCTCTTGAATGTAGCCACGGGCGGCCTTTTCCTTCCCAGAGTCAACGTCGGGGAGCAGCACTCTGAACCGGATGCCCGCCTGGATCACGACAATCTCGCCCGGCCGGACCATGAGCCAGCCCAGCTCCGTTTGAATCTGTAGGCGGCCCTGCTGCGGCATTATGAGAAAGTCGCCGTCGTTGTTGCAGAACGCGCGCCGGTCCATGCTGCGGTTGGCCGTGTACATGTGCACAGCCAGGCCCTGCCGCAAACTCGGGTCGCCCTGGCCACAAACTGTGCGGATCCCTTGGACGAAGTCTTTCTTCTCGCCGTCGCTCGGGAGAGTGAATGGATCCCACGCCAGCTGGTCCGGCACGAGCTCCATGGCCGGGTTGGTCGCCAAAAAGCTGGCCTGAATGGCAGGGTTGATGTCGTCTGCAGGGACCAAGGGACCGTGTGCGACGGACGGCCGCATGCGATACATCCATACATGCTGGATCCCGGACCGTGGCAGCACCACAAATGATGAGCCGTTCAACTGTTCCGAATAGAGGTCGAACGCGCACTTTTGCGGCGCATTTTGGCCCAAGGGCAATGCGCCCGGGACGGCTTCACTGGCAAAACGGTTGCCAAAGCCGGTCTGGTAGATGTACGGGTCGGCGTCCGAGGGCGTCGTGACATAGCCGCCGCGGGCCATTGCGGAGGCCATAGTGGGTGGGGGTAGGGGGTGGGAGAGAAAAGAAGGGTTGTCGAGGAAGAAAGAGGGAAGTTGGGTGTCTAGGGTAAGTTTGTCTAAGATCGGGGGAACCAAAAGATGAAGAGAGAAGATCCAAAGACAAGACCAAATGCCATCCAACGGCTCTCTCGTCGTATATGTAAACCCAAGGGACAAGACAAAAGAAACCAGACCACAAAGAAGTCCCGAAATGAGAGCCGCTGGTGGTCCGGCGGAGACGCTGAAAGTGGACTCGATGAATGGAAAAGAAGGAAGAGGATCAAAGTTGGATTTGCAGAAATCGACGCCAACGGCGCTGGAGAGAGGAGGCGTGAACCATGTCTCATCCATTCCATCCCCATCCGGCAGGCAAAGGAAGAGGAAGGAGGGCAGACGGGCAAGACAAGAAACGGCAAACCAAGGCGATCCCACTAGACCTGCCTTAGAGTCGCCTTAGCGGGGCATCTTTGGGTGTGTCGAGGCGCCCTTGCCGGATCCTTGCCGGAGAAGCGAGGAGACGCTGAGCCAGACCTGCCGGCCGTGAATGCGCCTCAAAGTCCACTGATTGACTTGACTGGGCATAGCTTTATCGCACTGTTCGTCGCTGGTCATCGCTGTTGGCCGCTGTTTGTCCAGTTGTTCGTTGCTGGTAGCTCCTTCCGCCCCACCCAGCACCAGAATTTGTCTTGGCTCTTGCCGCCGGCAACGGTTTTTGCAGCTTTGGTGCATCAGCGGCTGCCCAAACGGTCGAAACCCGCTCAAAATGGTCTGCCCCTTTTGCCCTTTTGTCATCTGTGCTCAGCTTCCAATTCTTACGTCAATTTCACAGCAATCACCTTTTTGACCATTTTTTGACCCTGACTCTCCGACCTCCGACCACAACACGTCTGACCAACCACCGTCATGATATATCTCATCCGCGACGGCGGCATCCTCGACAGAATGGCATATATCGATTGAAGAGGCAAGACAAGACGGGACAGCCAGGCAACCTGACAGAGTGCCAAGTCACCAATCTTTGCATATTTGCATCTACATCTCCATCTTTTTGTCACCATCTCCTTAACTTCTCTTCTCGCCATATCATCAACTCCTCTTGTCACCCCCACCTCAACACACAATGGCCCTCAGCTCGACACTTGTTGCGGGCCTGACGGCTCTGTCGCCCAGCATGTACATCCTGCTCATCGCGCTCGCTGTCGCCGGCTTTGCCGTGCATCGTCACCTGGCTTTCAATCGCCGTCGTGCCGGTCTTCCTCTTCCTCCGGGACCACCAGCTGAACCCGTCCTGGGTCATCTCAGAGTGGTCCCCGCCGCAAACCCCGAGTACGCCTACATAGAGTGGAGCAAGGAGTACAAAAGCGATGTCTTGGGCTTCCACATTTTGGGCCAACCCGTCGTCGTTTTGAACAGCGCCCGCGCCGCTGTCGACCTGCTCGACAAACGCGGCGCCAACTATGCCGACCGTCCACGCTTTGTCCTCTTTGAGGCCATGGGCTTCAAGCGCACTCTGACTTTTCTGCGAATGGGCCCTGCGTTCCGTCTCCACCGCCGCATCCTGCAAAAACGCTTCCAAAAGAGTGCCATCACCGTCGACCAGACTCTCCAAACACGCGAGACGCACCAGATGCTGCGCGGTCTGCTCGCCAAACCCGACCAGTGGGAGATTGTTTTGCGGCGGTTTGCGACGGCCATTGTCCTCGGCATTGGCTTCGGTATCGGCATTCACTCCGACACCGACCCCTACATTCAAATGGCCGAGGATGCGTCCTATGCCCTGGGCCACGGCGGCGCTCCCGCCGGCACACCCGTCGACTACTTCCCCGGCATGCGCGTTCTCCCGACCTGGATGGTCGATCGTTCGCTGCGGTTTGCCCGCACCTGGCGCTGGGCCATTCGCAAGCTGCACGAGGCGCCCTACCATGCTGTTGTCGCTTCCTCTCAAGCTGAAGATGGTGCGCAGGCTAGCAGCCTGATCCATGGTCTTTTGGCGCAGCGCCAGTCGCAACTCAAGAACGGTGCCGAGCCCGAGTTGAGCGAAGACGACATCAAGGGCGCTGCGGCTGCCGTCTACGCTGCCGGCCAGGACACTACCTGGGCCACCTTGATTGTCCTCATCCTCAACATGATCCGCAACCCCGATGTCCAACAAAAAGCACAAAAGGTGCTCGACGACGCCCTCGGCGACCGTCTCCCGACATTTGCGGACCGCGCCCGCCCGGAGCTCGCCTACATTGAACACATTGTCTCCGAGACGCTGCGGTGGTGCCCCGTGTCGCCTGTCGGTGTGCCCCACCGCACCGTCGCCGACGACGTCTACAAGGGCATGTTTATCCCCGCCGGGTCGTATGTGTATGCCAACGCCCGCGCCATCACGCACGACCCGGATGTCTACGCAAACCCCGACGCGTTTGAGCCCGAGAGATATGCGAGGGGCGAGCCTCTGCCGGTCGGCCAGTTTGGTTTTGGCCGGCGCATCTGTGTGGGCCAGCACCTCGCCCAAGCAAGCGTGTGGATTGCAGCGGCGTGTTTGCTGAAAACGTTTACCCTGAAATCCGCCCCCAACGACGACGCCGACGGCCAGACGACGAAACCGGACAACGAGGTCAAACTGACCAACGGTCTGACGAGCCATCCGCAGCACTTTGGCTGTCTTTTTGAGCCGAGAGGGGATGTTCAGTCACTTGTGGATAGAGCGGTGGTGTAGAATGTGTGATGGATCAAGATTGTTTTTGCACTAATTTTCTAGCCTTTTCAGGAGCGTTGCATTTCATAGCGGGCAAAACAAAAATAAGAATAATTACATGACATTGTACAGTTGTTGACCAGTCTTAGTAGGCTACCATCGTACTCAGCCCGTCCGTCTCGCGGTCAAAGTTCTTGTGCTGGGCAATACTTTCAAAGAACGTCGTGACAAACTCTTTGCTTGGCGACGGTGCGGTCACCACGCCGTAACTCTGGGCCAACTCACCACCCTCTTCGACCGTCGACAACTGGATGCTGGGCACGCCATGCAGGGCCTCTTCGATAAGAGCAATTCCCTCACCCGTCGCGCCAATCGCCTTGAGATGGCCAAACGCCTCGCGCAACCAGTGCAGCACCCGGCCCTTGACCTTGGGCTGGATCAACGCTTCGATAGAAGCCTTGCCGCCGGGCACAAAGACGGCATCCACCATGGTCGACCGTAAGCCCTCCAAGTGGTGGTCCGGTGTCACAGTGGAAGAGCGCATCGTGCCGGAACCCTTGATGGGGCTCCGCTTGGTGCCAATCAGCAGCGGAATGCCACCTTCGGCGGCCAGACTCGACTTGATGAGGTCGACGGCCGATGGGTCGAAGCCGTCGCCAATGATAATGGCCACCCGCCTTCCAGCCACCGTGGGCTTCTCCGGCAAGAAATCAAACTGCGAGAGACCGGGCGCCTTTCGGCCCTGGTTGGTGCTCACACTGCCCTCGCCATCCGCTGCCTCTTTGGCCTCACCACCGACCATCTCCGCCACCGTCTGAGCGAGTCCCGAATCAATCTGTGCTAGCCGCGTCACAATCCGCTCATAGACCACAGAGTCGTCACAGTGGTCCAGTTCAAACGCCAGCGCATTTTGCAAGTGTGTCTGCTCCACCGCCGACAGGCTGTTGTAAAAGAGCTGCGCCTGCCGCACGTGCTCGCGGAACTTTGGTGTCAGCGTCCTGGCCTTGATGCCCGCGGCCTTGGCGGGATAGTCGTTGTACACTTGGGCATCGGCTGTCGAGGCCTTCGCGGGAGGGTGCGCATTGTGCCGGTTCGGCCAGTAGTTGACGTTGCCCTTTGTGATTTTATGGCGCAGAGCACCGTCCCGGTTAAAGTTCATGACGGGACAGACAGGCCGATTAACGGGCAGCTCTTCCCAGTTGATGCCGAGACGGCTGATTTGTGTGTCAAAGTAGCTGAAGTTGCGGCCCTGGAGGAGCGGGTCATCACTAAAACCAATGCCGGGCACGACATGGCTTGTACAGAACGCGGCCTGTTCTGTTTGCGTAAAGAACTCGTCGACGTTGCGATTCAGCTCAAACTCGGCAAAGTAACGCACAGGCACGAGGTCCTCGGGCCAGACTTTGGTGGCGTCGAGAATGTCAAAGTCAAAGCTGTGCTCGTCTGCTTCAGACACAACTTGCACGCCAAACTTCCACTTGGGGAAAACGCCGTTCTCAATGGCCTCCATCAAGTCTTTGCGGTGGAAATCCGGGTCCTGGCCGGCCAGCTTGAGCGCCTCATCCCACACCAGAGAGTGCACACCCAACACGGGCGTCGAATGGAATTTGACAAAGACGCGCTCGCCCTTTGCGTTGATCAAAGTAAACGTATTGACACCAAACCCTTGCATCATCCGGTACGACCGCGGAATCGCCCGGTCCGACATGGCCCACATAAACATGTGCGTCGCCTCGGGGTGCATAAACATGAAATCCCAAAAGTTGTTGTGCGCCGACTGCGCTTGGGGCACCTCGTTGTGCGGCTCGGGCTTGCCAGCATGTATGACGTCGGGGAATTTCAGGGCGTCCTGGATAAAAAAGACGGGGATGTTGTTGCCCACCAGGTCCCAGATGCCTTCCTCTGTGTAAAACTTGATGGCGAAACCACGCACATCGCGCACCGTATCCGCACTGCCACGGCTGCCCAAGACAGTCGAGAAGCGCACAAAGATGGGCGTCTCCCGAGATGTGTCGGTAAGAACTGCGGCCTTAGTCAAGTCGGACAGGCTGTCCGTCACACGGAACGTGCCAAAAGCGCCGGTGCCACGAGCATGAACGACACGCTCTGGGATGCGTTCGTGGTCGAAACGGTGAATCTTTTCGCGTGCATACGGATCCTCCAGCAAACTGGGCCCGGCGCGGCCGTTCTCGTTGTCGACAACACGTAGCCAGTTGTCATTGTCAGGGAAATGCACGCCGTAGTCCGAGGTCAACTTGGCCGACTCGCTAATCTCGTGCGTGTTCTTTGCCATGTCATCAAACTTGGCGTTGGCGGACGTCATATTGGCGGTGGTGGGGGTGGGTGGGTGAACGATGGTAGTAAATGACGAAAATAATCAGTGAATTGATAGGTCTGGTGTTTGTTGGATCGATTTGTTTGCACGTTATGAGTGTGCCTATCAGACAAAACTTAATTGAATTCTTCTACATGTCGTCCCAAGAAGGTTTATATCTTTCAACCCGTTGAGTATGCAATCAAATTACTGAATTTCTACTCGTCGACAGAAAAGTGCACATCCGTACCCCTGCGTCACATCTGCCGGTAGTTCATGACGTCGATGGTGGCGTGAACGGTCTAGATGCAGTCCAAATCCGTCCAAATACTACCCACTGACGTCCAAGACCAGCAAGGGATAAAGAAGGACAAGGAAAATTGGCGCTTCGGAGAATTTGCTACGACAATATCTCGATCGACGTCGTGGTGGGCCATTCTCACTGTTACACCGTTGCACCATTGAAATGTCCATGACGAGTTGTTACGGTCCTAGCTCTTTGTTGTGGAAAGAGGCGAATTGAGCTGTGGTGGGAAGCTGCATGTGGCTGTAAGTGGGATATCAGCCAATCAAAACGCTCTATTTTGGACGAGATGCACTACGTCGATCATTCGCGTCATGGACCTCGAACTGCCGGGCATTCATCTCCACGGCGAGTTGAGAATTTGATTCGATATTCCGCATGGATAAATCTGATCTGTATTATTGGTTAAGAGGTAATTGTGTTCGTTTTTTCTTTTTGTGTTTTTTCATGACTCTTTTAGTTTCAATCCATTTTATTATTATTATTATCCGCCTTTCTCAGTCAGTCCTGACTATTGGCGACTAGCTAGACAGAACCCTCTGGGGAAAAAACTGTCACAGAACTAAGTGGGTGAAT
>JANSLP010000436.1:0-22840 GCA_029298735.1 Ophiostoma sp. CBS 140.51
GGAATGTCACCGGCTGATCAAACCTCGCGGAAAATACGATTAGTAACGAAGGCCAGCGCACGCACGCTGCCTTGGAGAAGGTCCGCGCCGCCCGCGACGTTCTCGAAACCATCGCTATTCCCGGCGTCGTCGACAAAGTTATCTTTAAAGCCGTATCACGGCCCGCCGAGCAAAGAAAGGCGCGCCAGCCGCGCCAACCTTCACATGTTGAGCGCCCTGTGGCATGACAAGCAGTTCTATCAACGCTTTTCAAAGCTGAAAGACAGCGTGAGAACCGATGAGGTCAGGAAGAAAAGGAAACAGACTACCTCACTAATGCTGACATATCGACAACACCAGGCGCCTTCATTCTTGACGATTTTGTTTCGGTGCGATAACTACGTGGTCCAACCAAACTTTGCATAGTATTGCAATGCCATGGCACACGACTAGTTCAAAGAATAGAACGTTGCAAGAAGAGAGCTCGCATTAATGGTGGCTAGCCGCTGGCTCATGCGGTACTTTAGTTTCAATGAGTTGCAGAAGGTGGATAACTCAACAATTCGAGTTGCCGGCACCATCTTCCTCCACGGAAGCCATGCCCACCACTAGGCATAAAACCAGAGCCATTTGCGAACTGGCCCGGAAAATGCGGTGTGGACCAACTCTGAGTTATAGATAACACATCACATTCCCTTGATCATGCAGGTGCTGTGGGCTCTTTACAACAAGCAACAGGATGGGCTGTTCACAAGACCAGAGAATAGACCACCAAATTTTACTTTCATCACATCTTCGAATGCTCTGGTCGAACGAGGACCAGCGACTGGATGGCCTGCCGTCAAGTTCACTGGAAAATGTTCAACTTTATCAACGAGCTCCTGTGTCGGACAGTTCCAGAAGCTGGGCAATATGGTGCAGAGATACTTTGTTTCTCAATAACTGTTTCACGACAGCTGAAGCTCTGCAACAATGTCTACCTTGTGTGCAATAGAGATCCTTGGATAGCCGCATCTTGTACACAATAGAAACTGCACTTTGGCATACGTGCACGAAAAAAACCACGTTGACACAGGTTTGATCATTTATGGTTCCATCCTGATGAGGTGTTGGTCGACAAAATGAAGGACACGGCTTCCCCCGAGATAGAGTACAGTCTTGTCCCTCGGAGACCTGGCCAACGACTTGCAATGTTCTGAAATTATTGAACGCCTACTTTCCCAAGTCATATCAAAATCTAACGCCTCCACAGTTCTTTGTTTCTCAGTGACAGTTGTCTCCCAGATACCAAGCTACCTTAGAGATGCATGCTGCTTTCAGTCGATTGATTGCTTGACCCCCATATGAGCCTTGCAACAACTGCCAAACATGTCGACAACAATGTGGCCAAACATCGATCCGCGCGCTGCAGTCTCACATTAGCCTCGATATCAGAGTTTTCTGTCGGAGGCCAGCTTTGTTTGAGACTGGGTGAGCAGTATCTCTTCAGTGCCGAAGATTTGCAATTATGAAAAAGTACTGCATATTTCTTCGATGAATTTCATGAGAAATTCTGGAACGGCTTCTGAATTTTTTATGTTGAAGAGTACTGGCACTGACATTTTTGCCTCGTTTCGGCATCTGGAAGACTCCACCACTGAAGGGTGTTTTGTCGCATGACATACATCACTCATACCTTTACAGTGACATAAACACCTCATCAAAACCGGAAATCCACCTAAACAATGAGATGCCTGCATCAGCCACTTGGTGAAGAGGCTCACAAAAACGCGCTATGATAATTGCCGGCACCTTGTCAACAGAATTTTCCAAAAGCCTTTACATCAATACCTTCAATCTAGTGGCAGTGACTGGTTTTAAATTACATGCAAATGACGCATGAGCACCAACTGTCTCTGTCAACAAGGAAGAAAAAAACCAAATACACGTCGGTTTGGCAGCCGGACAAGTACTTGATAATAACTAGATACTACCGAGGCCTAAACATGCTCTCCAGTAACAATATTGCTCAATCCGAGTACCCGTTCGAGCAAAGCAGATCTGTCTAGTTACACTTGGCAGAAGCGAGTTATGGTCAAGCACTTACAGCACAAGTCAGGATTACTCGTCAACTTATCTGACCATACGCCACCGGCGAGTTATATTATCAACTGCAGAGACAATCAATATCAATACCACCACGAGATACAACCAACAGGTCGCTGAACATAGGCTATCGGTGAGGAGGACAAGCAAGAAACTTCTGTGCACCACACTCTGCCAAGCCTATGTTCTTTAGAGCTGTTACTTCTGTGTCTGACTGGCAATACTCTGTCATTGATCCTTTGATTATGTGTGAGGTACGGGATACGTGCAGGCTACATTAAATGTTGAAACACAACAGTGGCTTATTCACAGGCGGTTAATAGCCAATGTGTGCTCGTCCTGAAATTTCATCGAGCAGGGGGGGATATGTGAGACGTCGTCCAACATAGAAGTTTATCATGTGAGTGGCATGAAATGCCGAAGCAGACAAAGACTATCTGCAAACCTCGTCCGGAAGTGATTTAAATTGACATAATCAACTCCACTGGACCGCGCAGCCGACACAACAACATCAGCAGTACGCCAGCTCACAACCGAATGGACGTCCTGATAATAGATACCACAGTATACATGACTCAAGTCGGAAGAGTGGTTAACAAGATGCGGTGCTTGTCCAGGCGACATGATGCAGAACGAAGCAAGGCTGCACCGAAATCTTCATCTTCCGTGTGACACATACCGAGTTCACAGAGGGAGATAGCGCGTCGAAGAAACCATATGTCTCCCCAACTTACACCGGCAATGACAATGACATCTACATAACAACACTGCTGTCCCCGATGGCATTGAGTACTGCACTTACACGAAGTGCCGCGCTTATTCCGTTAACTTCACTGTACAGCTCGTTGATGAAGAACTTGCTCAAGCTCACTGATGTGTACGGCTGCGATACCAGGTGTTCTGGCAAATGGTTGATTTTACACATTCTTCCAACTTTCCGCATGTCGACTTCCAGTCACGGTTTCAAATAGGAGGAGGAGTATTGCTCTCGAAGCCTGACACATCATTCGTGCGACATTTGGGCTGGAAATTTCATTCGGCATAATAAATGACTCTCTTCTGCTAACAAACAATCAATATCATTGCGCCCAAGCAGTCTACACTGGGAATGATGACACCCAAGCGCGCGTCAACAGACTTACTTTTCACCATGGTCTTCCCCGCTTCCCCCGGCCGAAAATGCCATCGTGGGTGATGAGTCTCGGTATGATTAATAACCTCTCGTCTTCACCTTTATCACCTGTCTTCAGGTTTTTTGGATCTACAGAGACAGCTATCACAATGTATGGTCAAACCAAGAAGTCCTCTTGGCGGAAGAAACGGCCGATCCGGCATCCAAACATGTACACAAGATGCTGCAACTTTCAAAGACACTACATTATACTCAACGGTTAACTCACGCAACGGCCGCTCACGGCCTACAATTGCAAAGCAGAGACCTTTTCTGGTCGTCCGATTAGCTGGATACGGCCGCAAGTATGGAACCCAAAGTTTTGACAAAAGGACAACGGCAGCTCAACAGCGAAGAACCAGAATTCAAAACGATGCCATACTGTCCCTTGGACAACGGTATTACTTGGCTATCGGCTGCCAGACAAGTCTTATTTACACTTTATGAACAATTGACATTGTGGGAAGCTAGAGGAGCTGATGTGACCGGTCCAAGCCACCTCGCTTCTGGTGGATTGCTCATGGCATCAAAGTTACCCAACTGTCTCGATCGAGACGCAAGAGACACAGAAAGGGCATCAACATGCCGAATGCAGTCTCACCTTCGATGAAACTCGTGGTTTCACTACTAGCCTTCAGAAACTAGTCCCTGTACACACAGAACTTGATGTGTACATGTGTAGACTTCACGACAGCTGAGATTATGGTCCCCGGGTGTCAATAACTCTCTTTGTCTCACGTAATAATTATATAACGGATATCCACGAATCAACCGGTCACGTCTAACTTTCGTCAAAAGAGCAAAGCAAAGACAGACAAGATCCCATCAAACTACAGTCTTTCCCTAACATTTTTCATGCAACAGCTACACACATGACACAAAATAGTTTCACGGTCCCCTTGTAAGCCAAGCTACCAACTCCTCAGCCACAACCAGGTAAGCGGCACTGGTGTAGAGATTGTTTTGTCATCTTGGCTAATGAGGCGAGAAACGAATATTGGTCGACTCGAACTGCATGGAACCTCGTTGTGGTAAATAACAGATCCAGCATGGATCAGCGTTCTTCATCGTTTTTTTCGCGTTCTCTCCCCATTTGGGTCTTTCACTTGACGAGTTCTGGGTTTCCTCAGATGCCACAATTCAGAGGTTTGTTTTGCCAACGTCGACATAATAGTTGGGATTCACATCCTTCCATGGGATAGTGGCACTTGAATTTCACCACCACCACAACCACCACCACCACCAGTGCCAGCAACAGCAACAGCAACAGCAACAGCAACATCACCGGCACCACCACCACCACAACCACAACCACTACCAGCCCACTACCACCAGCTTACCACCGCCGCCATGCCCCCTCTGTCTATTAGTAGCACCGCCGTCAGTGACGCGCAGCCCGAGTTGTCTTAGTCGAACATCCGGACGCAGCACTACCACGACATCCCCCGGCCCAAATTCGCCTGCCTGATCTGCTTCTGCAACATGTCCATTGTCGGCATCACCACCCGCGGCCTGCCGACGCACTGGGCGGGCCGCCTGGCGGGCGACGCCACAACCGACACCCTGCTGCCGGCAACTCTACGCCCTGCCGTGGTGTTTCCGTGCGCTCACTTGGTCTGCCAACCGTGTGCGCACGAGCTCTTCCGTACCGCCCGCCCCGCGCAGCCGCCTCGTTGCCCAGCCTGCCGCTTCCGCCTCGTCTTCGACGGCTGCGATCATCCCATCCGAGGCATCACGTTCGGTACGGTCGTCGCTGGTTACTCGGCAGGATAAACAATAGCGACATTTAGTGAGTCAAAATCCAATGTAGAGCACTTACTTAATCTAATTGAGCTCGATAAACGTGGAACAACTCATGAGAGCACAAAAGATCAACAACCTGGGTCCCGCCACATGGTACCGACAGAACCTAGTTTCGATCATATTCTGTATATCGCACACGACGACTTAATCAGGCCGACACACCTGCCGAACCAATTGGGTTATGACGGCGAGGTCGAATCCCCTTACAGCATATTAAACGGCCATATGAAATACAGAATGATTGCTGTGCTGTCATCGTTGGCTTCTACAGACGTTTAACAAAGCAGAGAGTCAATAAGTTGCTTTATCGAAGAACGCTAGAAAAGAAGAGGTCAGATATAAAATGTGATTGGCCGTGGTCACAATATTCATTGTATTGTGACGAAAGCAGGATCAAGGCTCGATGCGCGCTTATCTCGTTTGTGGCTTTCACACCATTGGTCTGTCCCTATGCTCAGAAATCCTCCGTATTGCATCATGTGGCAAAGATACATCCCATTCTACAACTGAGCCAGCCTATGAGGGTCCTGAGCGCGAAACGATCAGATTATAATTTAAAAAAATCTCGAAAACCAACAAAATCAGGCCATTTTTTTGTAACTCAAGGCTCGAAATAAATATTAGCCTGTTTCGTTTCGTTAAGACGACGCTTCGTATGATCACCTACGAAAAGGCCATATAATAGAGTCAAATATGGAAGATCAACCGGAACCCAACCAAGACGAAAATCCACGGGGCCAAAAAGCTATCTTGAGCACGATTACTTATACTTACATGAACTCTAGGAAGTGGACAACAATTACTTCAAGTCGCAGTAGTCGTCAGGCCGGTCAGACATCATTTCAAGAAGAAATCTCCCGGTACTTTAAGCACCGCCCAAAATCTTGTTAAATGGCCAAAGAAGACTCATGCGACATACGATAAACGGAAACTTCGTGGACTAAACAGGTTATCACTCCCGCGTTATGGCTCGCTTTACGCTTTGCCGTCCACCAACTTCGCAACCGAAGACATGTCGCATGCTACCTGACTGACAACATTTGGGGGAGAGTGAAACATTTAGCATCTCAAACCCCCCAAGGAATGTTTTGCCTTAGTCTTCAGATGACTGCAGAGCGCTCGGGTCCAGTCATACTCGAAGCATGCTTCCGCCGGCTGATACAACGGCCCACTTTGGATCTGTGTTGTACCCAACTTAAATGAGATTGCACCACTGCAGCAATGTTTGCCGGACATCGTGTACAGAACAACTAGAATACGAATTTTTACCTTATACGATACGAGCTCTACTAATCAACAACCTTGTCCTTGATAGTTGACGTACTACCGTCCGCAACTTTCTGGACAGGGGGAATGTCGGGAAGCTTCAAAAATAAAGTCTTCCACGTATTAAGAGTGAAGTCACGAAATTCACAAAATATTCATGTTGAAACGTTGCGGGGCGACTATGACAAAAATTTTTCCAGAGCTCGTGTTCGCATTGGCAACAGTGATACGTGCAGTGCTTTCACTCTTACACCTTCAAAGGGCTGTTTTTCAACGATCGATCTAGACAATAGACAGTATTGCTAGGAGCATTGACCATAACAACTTCGTGGTTTCTCGACATGCCTGCGCATGCGACGAATACCACATTTCCCTCTATTTAGACGGGCGAATGAGCTCGTGATTACATGGTTTGCCAAGCTAGCATAGAACGAGCTCCAAAAGAAGACCAAGAAGAAAAGTCAAAACACACAATCGTGGACATCCACATTAACAACAATTGTATCTTCATTCCCTACATGCCGCATTGGCCAAGAGTCAATCCATACTTCCGGATACTAAATGTGGCGACAACGTTAAGCTTGGGAACAGTAATTCAAGATGCCTTGTTTAACAAATTATCGGGCTTGAACCGGACACTTCCCTAACTTAACAACACACTCGGAAGCAGAAGAACTGTTACCTCCACAGTCATTTCTGGCCTTATGCCAGGCGATCGCCTTTACAACCAGTGGGCTGCGTAACGCGACCAGTTCCTCGACGACGTTGAGTCGCTTGCGCATCGCGAAGGTCTTGCTGCCGTGCGCGTTCATCGGCGTTGTCAGCATCTTGATCCCACTCCTCCTTGAATCATTTCTTTGACGACACAGAGACTTGTTTTTATCTTTTATTTTGTTTTCCTTTGCTACACCGTGCGGTAAAGCACTTATTTCTGATCCGTGGCCAGGCCAGGTCCTAGCTTACTCTCGCGACTGAGGTGGTATAAATAAAAAGGTTCCGTCGCAGCGATATGATAGCTCTTGTCGAGACTTTCTCGGAGAGCAAGGAATATATACCTGTTACTCTTTCAATGGACACGTCTCAGACACAGAGATGCTATCAACCACGAGAGAAGTCTGACGCATGCCTTTTGTGTGTCTCAAGCACCTCGATGATGGACCTCTGTGGTACACGACACAAGTGCAAGCTTGCAACAAATTTCATATTTTCACCTCTGATGAGTGTTCTTAAAGAAGTTCTCTCGACCGATCACCTTGCTATGAGTTACAGTTTAGACATAAAAGATCACAGCAAATGTTTAGTGCTGCTTCTGACGAGATGGGCGTCATTTGATTGTTTGACCACGTTTACTCGCTCGAACAAAGTTGCACGGAAGTAAGTTGACAACTACATATTCATTGACTATCTGGATGTGAAGACATAATACTAGATATTTAAAAATACAAGTATATCTCGTCTGTAGATGAAAAGGCTCCTTAGAGGTACATGTCGCCTCTTCCGAAGGGACCCATTGCATCATCGATTGGGAGCTTCACGATTGTCGTCGCGCGAGTATGGCCTACACACACCTATGAGGATAATTGGCATACGCAAGTTACGATGACGGTGCAGTACATTCTCTCATTCCATCTGCAGCCAGTGCGAGTAGGTTCAAAGAAACGTCCCAGTCACGTGACGTAAACAAATCTGGTTTGTTTACATTGCCCCTTTTTGTTAGCTTGGTGACAAGAGACGCACAGCGAAGGTCCACGACCCTTAATGATCATAATTTCGTTTTCATACACCGTCCATGATGCCAACTCTTCAGTAATTGAAATTTTTAGCCCTCCCCAAATGGATAAAGCTTTTCAGCACTTTGCCCAATCCTTGAAGTTGAAAGTATTTGTCCGAAAATTATAATTTAAATATGAACATCTATCTAGTATGGAGACTCTTTTGCCATACTCACCAAAACTCATGCTGGTGTTCCATGACCATCCATTGCTTTCTACCTTGTTCCATTTTTGAGGCAGGTTTCTTTCACGAAAATTGGCAAATGATTACATGACGTCGTGGGTCAAACGAACTGACGTTGCAACTGTTTGCTGCCATTCATCTATAAATACCCGCTACATCTACCGCGAAAAAGTATCTTGATGGAATCAGTCTGGCTTCCCTTCAGCTCTTTCTCCACTTCCAGTCACATAGTTCTCCAGACATCACAGCTGACGGCCTCTCTATCCCAAGATGCATATCATCATCAGTCTTCTGTGAGGTAAAATTAGGCCCATATCGGACGCAGCCTCCCTCGCAGTGACGACAAAAAAAAATGCGAATCCTCTCCAATTAATAAAAGGACGCGGACTAGCATAATACAACAATTAAAAGTTGCAATGACAAGAAAATACCAAAAAGAAACGATCCAGGCAGGGATCGAACCTGCAATCTCTTGGTTCGTAGCCAAGCGCCTTGCCATTTGGCCACTGGACCCGCTATCTGTTGATGGACTCGACGGCTGAAATTAGTGCCGTTGAGAGGGAGTCCGCCATGTGTTGATCTGCTTCGATGTGTCGACAAAGCCCATACAAAAAACGGTGTTACTCCTAGCCATTTATGGTTCCCTCACTTCAAATTCTCAACGCATATTTAGGAGAGCCTTACAACACCGAAAATACCAGTCATGCTCTGGGTTGTCTTTGAATAGACACTTGTCTATCGGTTGTTTTATTCTTTAAGCATAGTCAATCTCACACTCACTGTTTGCCTTGCGTTAACAGTGCGCCAAGCATAAGACAACCCAGTTTCATGAAAAACAATGATAGTCACCTCATGACATCTTTTGACGAGCTCTTACCCGAAGCCGCCAGCTCATAAAAAAGGGGCTTGCTACTCACGTCAGAGATACAATCTGTATCCCTTTTGCGGTTTGCAAAAATAGGGAGCATGCACAAGTTCAGCCGGCCATACCAAACCGGAAATTGTACATCAAAGGATATGTATGGTTAGGCTACGGCGAACAAGGATAATGAGAAAGCCGACCTGAAGAAGAAATAGAGTGAAATTGATCACACTATGTCTGACATTCTCATCAGTCCCCGAGAAACACCATCGACACAATGATGGACTGTGTCCAATTGAAGCAACAACAGCTTTGACTTCATCGCTACCCGTCTCTACTCACGCAAATATTTGATTCGTACATCTACATTTGTACGGACAACAACCTCTTCCAATCGTGGAGGACAGCGCGTTGGCTGTTAAGCTAGGTCCTTTCGCGAGACAGAAGTTAGCAAGAGCCTGGCGTTTACTATCATGCGGGACCAAGAACGTGATACTGTGTCATTTTTCTGTTCTTGGAGTTCAAGTGAGTTTTTACGACGAGCAAATCTCACTTTAACTTGTCATAGACTCGATGATCATGACCTGTTGTTTTGCTTTTCTTGGGCTTTTGTTAAAGTTACAAGTGACTGCCCACTCCGCGTGGAGAGAAACGTTCGCATGGTCCTTGACCTTCATTCTCTAGACAGGAATACACTTCAGGAATATACCCTTTATAGGCAATCCGGTTGTCCACCTTGTCGGGATTATCTGGCGAATTGCACACCGTCTACAAAGCAATCCGCAACAATTCTAAACTTTGAGCTCGCTCCTCTCATCTCAGGCCGAGTACAGCCTTCGAAAAGGAGCCCCTCGGGTAACCGCCGCCCGCGTCATTTATATCTCCGACTCTTCTTTTTTACGGCCGCTTATAATACCTCCGCGCGCTATACGACTACGTACGATATTACGTCGTATCGTAAAGAGCCGGCGTATTACGCTACGTCCCGTACACCCGCCGGGCTAAGAGGGCCGCTCTCTCGTAAAGAGTATGAAGATATATATTAGTTAAGAATATTAATATATATTAGATGGGCGTTAATAGACGGCGATACAAAACGTACGAGGTAGGTTATTTTTTTTATACAAAGAAGAGAGGTGGTTACCGTATGAGGAACGGTTATTTTTTAATTATATATGATATTATTTTTATACTATTTTTACGTTCGGTCGTTCTTCTGCATTAACGAGAACTTCTTTTCGCATTCATGTGCTATTATGTGCATGACGATAGTTGGTTGTATACGAAACACCTTTGTGGAGTTCACGAAGCCATCGAGTTCCCCCGGTCGCCTAACGGCAAGGTGACTGCCAGGGAACACCATCATGCAGCAGGCGTCACACTTGACACGACCTACATACGTTTTGCCTCCGATTTTACAACCTCAGCATGTGTGTCGCCTGCAATACAGCAATTTACCTACTTCTACGCCTGCCAACTGGGTGGCGTCAGATTTAGAGAGAATGGACGATGGAGCTTGAGATTGGAGGAGATAATAATTATGGAATTAGGGGTGCTCATCAAAGCATATTTATCATGGCGCTGTATTCTAGAAAATGAGAATGAGGGGGGTTTTCTTTCTTTTTTTTTCTTTCACCCATTCAACTATCTAGATTTACTTTACAATAGAGTTTACCTCTCCTTTAATATATCTTTTTTGAAAACTGAAACCATAGTCAAAGTCACATTACTACATAAATACGAAATAAATTCACGAGCCAACACATAATCGAAACGCAGAGGTATTCAAAGTAAAGTACTGTAGTTTATTGTAATGTATTGTAGTGATATTATACAGACAAAGGAAAAGTGTAATAAGAGTAAAAGAGTAGTACAAAAACACCTGCTCTACTCAAACGTCTGTCTATGGGTCAACCTCATCGTTGGACGACCAATCAGGGGTCGCCTCGCCGTCGGACGACTCCTCGCTGGGTGACTCCTCGGGTGTATCCTCTTCAGAGGTATCCCCTTCCACCTCGTGCGACATACGTAGCACGGACTCGGGGACGGGTACCTACTCGGGGGTCTCCTCATCAGTGGTATCCCCATCCTCCTCATGGAATACATGTGGCGCGGACACGGGAACTGGCACGGTTCTCTACTCCTCGGCGTCCTCCTCCGTCTCCGTAAAGTACTCAAAGTCGTCCGGCACAGCGGCCTCCTCGTCGCCCTCGCCGTCCTCGTCGACGGCCGTCAGGACACCGGCGGCAGCAGCTGCACCGCTCTCGCGGATGGCTGCGTGCGTCGCCTCGTCCAGATCGTCCATATCCTCCAGACCCAGACCGGCCTCGGCGCCAAACATGCCGCTAAACAGGCGCGCAGCGTTGCGTGCTGCCTGCGCATCGCGTCCGCCGGCGCCGCTACCAGAACCACCGGCACCGCCGCTGACTCCTGCGCCACGTGCCCCACCGCGGCCGAGAAGATCAGTAATCGCCCGGAGATCGCCCGGGCTGTTAAGTGCCTGTGACAGATCACGCATCATGGCGTTGCGACCGGCCGCGCCACCTGCACCACCGGCACCGGAACCGCCGGCACCAGCAACGGGCGCCTTTTCGATTGTCACCTTCTTGAGCTTCTCCTCAATCAGGTCCTTGGGTGCATCGGGTTCCGTGTCGATCAGCAACAGCGGGCCACCGGTGGGCTTCTTGACAGGGTGGTACCGGCCTGCAGGGAAGCTAATGAACTTGAGCTGGCCGGGCAGGACGCGGGACATGTTGAGAATGTCGTAGCCAACCTTTTCCTTCTCGGCCTTCTTCTTGCCATCCTTCTTCTCCTCACCCTCCTTCTTCTCGGCGTCGTCCTTCTTCTCCTCACCATCCTCCTTGAGCTTGTCCTCATCCACATCCATCTTGTCATCAGCGGCGACGGCGGACTCGTTATCGGCAGCGGACGCCTTGGCTGCCGCCTCAGCGTTCTTAGCGGCAGCGATGCCAGAGATAGCGGCAGCGACCTTGGCGCTGGGGGGTGCGGGGGGCTGGGTGTCAATGTCCATGCTCTCGCGGCGGGCGGCGCGCTCCTTGCGCTGAGCACGGCGCTTGGCCTGGGCGGTGGTCGACAGAATGGCCGTAGCGATCAGGGCCGGGCCCTCTTCGGTCTTGACCTCTTGCTCGGGCGGGTAGTCGAACAGGCTGGGGCGGGTGGCGGAGTGGAACTGGAAGCTGGGGATCTCGAGCTCGTGGTCCAGACCGATGATCGAAGTGGGGCTGAAACTCAAGCTCAAAAAGTGGGTGAAGGGGAACCAGTACCAGTACTGCGTAAAGACGGCCATGCCGACAATGCCGGCCATGTTGAGGTTGCCCGTCTGGGTCTGCAGGCCAATGGTGCAGTTGCGGCCACCAGCATCAATGATACCCAGAGCCAGGGCAGCACCAAACTTGGTCATGGCGTCCTCATGGCGGTCGCCGACGACCTTCTTGAGCGTCTTGCGGATGGCGGCGACCTTGGGGTTCATGGCCTCGTTCTGCTGGACCATAATCATGGCCAGGGCAATCAGGGCACCCTGGCGCACAAAGTCTGTGGGGTCCTTCATCATGGGCTCCAGCAGGTCAATGGCCTCGTCGAGACCGGTGCCAGCACACGAGATACCCAGGGCCATGGCGGAACCGTAGCGCACGTGCGGGTTGTACGACTCGGACAGCAGCTCGACCATGCGGGGAACGCTGCCGGGCTTGCGAAACAGGATGAAACCGACGCTCATGACGGCAATGCGGCGGACGTCGTCGCTGGTGTCGCTGACGGCTGTGTGCAGCAGCTTGCGAATGGCCTTGTTGCTACCGGTGCCGCAGTACGCGAGGGCGACGGTCAGGATACCGCCGTAACGCAGCGTCGGGTCGGGGTCGTTGAGCAGCGCCTCAATCATGCTGTCCGCGCCCTCCTGGCGGCCGTACATGATAAGAGCCATACCGAGAGCGCAACCGCGGATAATCTTCTCGTGCGAGGTGTCGTGGGCGTAGGCAAACATGGCCTGCAGGGCGGCAGCGTTGCCGGTGCCCAGCATAATCAGACCCATGGCCAGACCGACGGCCTCGCCGTTGAGGGCGGAGTCGGTCTGCAGGACGTTCTTGAGGGACTCAAAGATCTCCTCGTCGCCCGTGGCCATGCCGGCAATACCCAGACCAAGGGCACCACCGTGCTGGATGTACTCGTCCTCGGCGGAGGAGAAGACCTCCTTGAGGTAGCCAAGGGCGTCAGCACCGTGGTTGGCGTGGATCAGGCCGTAGGCGTACAGAGCGCCGCCCTGGCTAAATGGGCTGCCCTGGGTCAGCTGGCCGATGCGCGGCATGTAGGGCTCGAGCAGCTTGCGCGCCTGAGTGATGTTACCACGGTGGATGACACCGAGAGCAGCCGTCGCCGTGAACTTGGACCAGTTGACGGCCTTGCCGAGCCACTCGAGGTTGTCGCGGAAGAACTTGTCGTGGGTGGTGCCGGCGTTCATGAAGGCATTGCAGAAGGTGACGGCGGTGTGGAAGATGGAGTTGCGGCCCTCGAGCGAGTCACGCACACGGTTGAGGATGCTAATGTCGGCATGGTTGTTGCGGTACAGGAACTCAACATTGAGCTTAGTGGTCTTAGTGCCGACGAGAATCTCGCGAATGTTGGCGTAAGCCTTGACCTGCTCCTCGTCCACAGTAGTCTCAGAGGCGGGCGCCGTAGCTGAGCTCTTGTCGTCGTCCTTAAGCAGAGCGTCAGACTCAGTGGCCTCCTCCTCGTCATCGCCATCCTCCTTCTTGGCAGCCTCCTCGGTCTTCTTTTCGGCACCCTCAGCGTCAGCTGCCTCCTCCTTGGGCGGGGCCGGCGGCGCAGGCAGGGCCTTGATGACCTTGCCCAGGAATTCCTGGGTGCCGTTGTCGTAGAGGTCGAAGGCGATCTGGTAGGCAATGGCCAGGGACTCGCGGTTGTCCTCCTCGACGAGCTTGCGCAGCAGCAGCGACGCCTCCTCGTCGGAGTTGAGATAGACGACGCACTTGGCAATGGCAAAGTAGTCGGGGTTGGGGATATCGCTCAACAGGTCGAGGATGAGACGCAGAATCTCGGTGCGGAAGCTGCGCTCCTGGACGATGTCCATGCAGATGCCCAGGACATACTCCATGAGCTCGTCGGCGGGAGCAGAATCAGTAGACGTGGCAGCACCCTTGCCCTTGCCGGCAGCAGCACCCTTGGCATCGTCGCTAGCACGCTTAATGACACGGCGCAGGACCTCAAGGTTCTTGGCCTCAACAGCAATGCCGACCACCTGGCGGTAACGGCCCTCCTTAAGGCAGCTGGCAAACAGGTGCTCAATGACGTGCTCCAAAGCCTTCTTGGTGGCCTGGTCGGGCAGGGCAATGATGGAGCCAGAGCGGGGAGCGCCGTCCTTGGCGACAGCGGGCTCAAACGACGGGTCAAAGATGGTGTTGTCGACGGAGTCGCGGGACAGCAGGGACTTGGAGGGCAGGGTCGACTGGCTAAAGGGCGTCGTGGGCGACAGGAGGGTGGAGCTGTCGAGGCCGCCCAGGGCCGTCTCGAGGGAAGGGAGGTCGGCAGCCTTGGCCTGCTGGGCGGGGCGGTGGTCGGCGACGCAGCCGGCAATGTACTGGTCGATGCACTTGGAGATGATGGTCTGCTCAAACTCGCCGGGGGTGTCGAGCTTGAAGAGATCGCCGGCAGCCAGAGCGAACGTCATGCTCTCGCTGTAGGCCTGGAGATGGTAGTAGACCTTGGCGAGGACGAGGGCGGCGAGCTGGCGTTCGGGGAAGTCTTCGTCTTCGTAGAGGGCCTCACTGATGTTGTTAGATTCGTAGCAGATGGATGGATACAGACCGTGATAACTTACATCTGGCTCACGGCGCCAGCGACTTCCGTCCAGACGGTGTCGATGTCATCGTTGAGCGTGTTGAGGGCAAAGACCTTGAGCTCGGGCTCCTCGTCGGCCAGGAAGCCCAGGACACCCGTGGCGGTGATGAGGCCAGGCATGATGGGCAGTTGATTCGAGGATGAGGTCGAAGCGACGGAAACGATGGAAAGGTGGTTGTCGTGATGATTTGTTGTGATGGATGTGATGATACGATGTGGCGAATTAGGTCGAGGGGATTTGGTAGAGGAAAAGAAAAAATGCAGCGAGTGCAGACGAAATCAAGTCGAAACAGAAACGCAAATGCACAATTGAAGCCAACGGCGTCCTTCTCAAAGCTGCGTCGATGGTTGATGGCGATGGCAATGCAGGAGACGACAAGGAGAGTTGTGCGTGTTTTGGGTGGAAACGAGGGCTTTGGTGGGCACATTCAGAGAGAGGGAGTAGCACAGAAGCCGAGAGAAGGCAAAAGGCAGAGCAACGCGCCAGCTAGCTTCCACGTCAGGCGAAGCTCTGCCTAGACGACGCATTTCGACGCAAGAGACCCACAATTTTTGGTGGGAAAAGTCACGTGTACTTCCAAACCTGGCCTGGACCCACATGCAAGGTACACAAAACAGTTCTCCACTTTTATGTCCGACATTTTGGAGGGCCTCAAATGCAACGAAATGAGACAAGCGACGATGATGTCAATAAGAAGCTGTTTGCTCTGACTTTTCTAGAGTGAAATGGGCATTAACTACGTGAGAAATATTCCAGAGAAAATATTCCAAGTTCATGCTTCAACCTTTGGTCATATGAGTGGACATTTCTCGACATAAAACATCGCCCATCTGCTGCAAATGCCCATTTGGTGATACTTCATTGGTACATATTATGTCATCATTGCTTCTCACCATAATCTGTCTCCTGCTACATGAACATCAACCAGCCTATGCAACATTTTATACTGACTTATACTGTAGCTTTTTATTATACCATGTACATATTGTTTGTCTTTTTCTTTGAGCTTTGTTCCAGTTGAATAACGTCAAATAAATCAATTAATATTCAAATTAGTACGAATTCAATTTCAAAATAAGAAGAAAGTGAAATAAATGAAATAAAACCATCATAAATCTCAAATTAATCATACACATCATAAATAAACCAAACAATTATCCAAAACCAGAAAACAAAACATCCAGACATCTGCACCATCCTTGCCGTGTTTATTGCTCCTTTGTCAACTCATCGTCGTCTGCACTTGATCTTCCACTCGCTTGAGTTTGCTTCTTTGCTCCTGCTGCTGCTGCCGCCGCCGCTGCCACTGCTTCTGCTGCACTGCCCGTCCCCACAGCCTGCTGCATTAGTGTATAGCACTCCTGGGGATCCTCAAAGACGTGCCACTTATCCTTGGGCACGCCCTCAAAAGCCTTTTCAAAGCGCTCGGGCTCATTTTTCTCTTTCATGCCGAGGGCGGCGATGTCGGTGACTTTGCGAATTAAAACCAAGCCGACCCAACCGGGGAACGTCCGGTAGATCTCGCCATAGGCTTCTGGGTCGCTCTGCGTAGAGTCGCCGATACAGACAAACGTCTTGTCGGGCAGCCAGCCGTGGATCTTGTGCATGCGGTCGACCTTGTAGGCCTGGGTGCCGAGGGTGAGGGTCGACAAAAGACCCGAGACGCTCATGAGGGTGGCGTCGCGCAAGACCAGCATGCCGTGCGGGTAGAATTCACGACGGAAGCCGTGGAGGAAGGGGTACAGATTGTAGGGCGAGGCAGACAGGTAGAAAAACGGGGCGGCGTCGCCCATCAAGGACTGTATGTACTGGTAGAGCGGGGGCATGCCCTCGATGGGTGTGGCTGGGTCGACAAATGTCTTTTGCAGGATGCCAATGGGGTCGCTCGTCTGGGTCAGCTTGATGGTGTCGTCAATGTCGGAGATGACGCCCCATTTCCCTTCTTGGGGGGAAGTGGCCGTGTAAAAGGTCTGCATCTGGAGCATGCCGTTGACTCCGGCGGGCACTTCTGCTCGTGTCGGCACGAGTGCGCCCGGTTCTGCGGCGGGCAACTTTCGAATGTCGCTGCTCAGACCGTTGCGTCCTCCTGGGCTAAACTGCAGCCGCCAGTCGCGGCCATGGAGAGCAGCCACCTGCCGGCCGGGCAGAATGTCTTGGAGGAACGGCGTGATGCGCTCTTCAATAGTTTTCAGGGCTTCATCGTCTTCAGCGCCGCGGCCCAGCTTGTCCGCCACGGCGCGCACAGCGTCCACCACCTTACACGTCGGGTGCTGCGCCATGACGGCAACGATGTACTCGGCCTGGTACTGCCCCGTCTTGGGGTCGACAAAGGCGACATTATCCAGCAGCCAGACACTGTCCTTGTCGGTAATGGGCTGGGGGATAGGGTTGCGGCTGCCGAGGTAGCTCAGCAGGTCGGCTACTCGGGACGACTCGGCAGACGCTTTAGACACGGACTGGAGGAGGCGGCCGCCAGACGCCAACAGGGAAGCGGGGTGCAACGATAGGGGAGCGCCGGCTTCACCACCACTCGTCGCAAAACCCCAGAAACTGGAGCGATCCGGGAGCGACGCTTCGAGTTCCGAGAACTGGCGCTGCTGACGGGTGAGCAGTTGCAGACGGTGGGCGTTGGCAGCGGCCGGGTGGATGCGCTTGGCAAGGTCGGCGATTTCAGCTTCGGCGGCGTCACTGAGACGGTGGTAGACGTGGGAGGCAGCTTCAGCGGCGCGGCGCTTCGACCCGCTCTCGTCGTCGGAGCTGGAAGTGGACATCGTGTCGAAAGTGGGTTGAAATCCAGTGTTTAATCCGTAACGTGAGACTGTTGTTTGTTGATTCTAGTTGAGAAATGAGGTTGTAGTGAAGCTGATGCGACGGGGAAAAGCGACTTTAATACTCCGCAAAGAGACGAAGGAATAATGTAGTGTGGGAGGTAGAAGATCAGACGAGCAGGGGTAGGCGTCTGGACCTTTTTCAGCTCTCGTTCTCGCTTCTTCAGAGTGTGTTCCTTTCTTCATGCGACAATGTTTCAAAATGTGGTGGACTGGGGGCTGTTCACACAATGTTCGTCATGCCGTGGTCCGGGAGAAGGATCTTAAATGAGGGAGAGTGAGCGAGGTAAATAAATCTTCGGTAAGGAAGGATGGCGACCTCGTAAACAATGTAGCTGAAATGACAATGTGGCATCTCACGTCTTCGGCGACTTGGCCGTTTATTTGTGATGTTTCTTTATGCTGCCCTCACTGTAAGTTTCTCTTTTGACTCGTTGTCCATTTACAATCATTTATTTCACTTTACGATACTGCCAACTCTTCTCACCATCAGCTGACGGACTGGGTGTGCACATGAGTATGTCTGCAAGAGACGAGACCAAGGCCCCTCTGGCCCTGTACTCCGTATGTGCAGAAGGTGCAGTAGCACGGACTATGCGTAGGGCAGAAGTGTGGTGGGATGCAAATACGTGGGAGAGGGGAAGAACGAAAGAACGAAAAGAGAGTGACGATCGGGGAGGAGGTTGGGGTGCGGAGGCACTCTCTTAAACTGGAGGGGGGAAGGATTGTCCGCCTGAGCGCGTCATTGGCGGGGTTGTTGTCGGGTTGTGTGGATATGTGGATGTGTGGAGGGGCGAGGTGAAGATGGAGCGAAGGATGTTTATTGGCAAATATTTTGATTTATTGGGAAGCGCTGTGGTGTATTTGGAGATTTTCGTGATTTTCAAGACAATCCTTGTCAGCTGAATACGAGAACAGGACTTCACTGGAAGACACAGCGGACAGCGCACACTGACGATCGAGCTAAGGCAGCGAGGCTGTGTACATTGTCGCTCATCGAAAAAGGTGTGCACCCTTTACGAAGCAAGTCTCCAAGTCTTGGAGACAAGGTGATAGGGTCAGGCTACTCGATCACAAGGCAGCCTCTGTGGTGGTGTTGTGACGTCTGTCCTCTTGGGAGTTTGTGGCAGCCTTGTCAAACAAACAGTATTACATGCGGGGATGAGTTCACACACATTTCTCACCGTTTTATTCGCTCTACAGTCATGCCTCGTTAAATGCATTTAAATTCATTGCCCGTGTCTACACGGGTCTCTATTTTTATGTTTATCTCGCTTTTAAGAGTGAATGCACTCGTCATGTCGTTTGCTCGAGTCGTCTCATTCGACTCTCTGTTGTTGAATTCCCCCTCTCATTGTTGTCGCTCCATAAAAGACACAGAGTGATACAGTGGCCTCCTGTCCGTCGACCGTGCTCCCTTCGGTCGGACGCGTCGGACGTCTACGCCCGAATAATCATATCCTCCCGATCCTGACCGGTACCAATGTACGCAACCTTGGCACCGATAAACTCCTCAATGAAAGCAATGTACTTTTGCGCCTGGACAGGCAGCTTGTCCCAGTCGCGCACACCGCTCGTCGACGTCTGCCAGCCCTCAAAGTCCGTGTACTCGACCTCGTAGGTCTCGAGCTCGCCCAGGTCGGCGGGGAACGTGCTGCGCTTCTGGCCATCGGGGGTAATGTAGGCCGTGGCGACGCGGATGGTGGGGAACGTGTCCAGCACATCGAGCTTGGTCAGGTTGATGGTGGTGTAGTGGTTTATGGCCATGGAGTACTTGAGGACAACCAAGTCCAACCAGCCGCAGCGTCTCCGGCGGCCCGTCGAGACACCGATTTCGCCGCCAATGTCCTGCAGCTTGGTGCCGACGTCGTTGAGCTGCTCGGTGGGGAAGGGACCGCCGCCGACGCGGGTGGTGTAGGCCTTGACGACGGCAATGACGTTCTTGAGGTGGAAAGGCGACAGAGCCAGACCCTGGATGCAGCCGCCCAGCGAGGTGTTGGACGACGTGACGTAGGGGTAGGTGCCGTAGTCAATGTCGAGCATCAGCGCCTGCGAGCCCTCGACGAGGATCGACTTCTTGGCCGTCTGGGCATCCTGCATGTACGCAACGGCGTCGACAATGTAAGGGCGGAGCTTCTCCTTGTAGCCCTCGTAGTTGCGCAGCTCCTGCTCGACGTCGTACTGCAGCAAATCGCCGTAGCGCTCGCGGTAGCTGTCGGCGAGCTGGCGCAGCTTGCGCTCAAAGCTGTCGCTGTAAATATCGATGACACGCAGACCGTCGCGCGAGGCCTTGTTGGCGTAGGACGGGCCGATGCCGCGCTTGGTGGTGCCGATGGACTCTTTGCCGAGCTTGACTTCCGACAAACCGTCGACGGCGGCATGGAGCTGGAAGTTGAGGTGGCAGCGGGAGGAGACGTGGATGCGGCTGTGGACGTCGGCCACACCCTTGGCGTCGAGGTCGGCGAGCTCCTTGAAGAAGGCCTCGGCGTTGAAGACGACGCTGGAGCCGATGAGGTTGTCGGTCTTGGGGTTGATCAGGCCGGAGGCTGAAAAGACGTTAGTTGAACAATCGAAGTGAGTGAGGACAGAAAAAAAAGGCGAGCGGAACGACGAGAGAAAAAGAGAAACACGTACGCAACAGGTGGAAGCTAGAAAGTGGGAGAAAAGAGAAAATGTCAGTTGAATTCTGTCACGATTGTTTGCGTCGCAGTTTTTCGTTTGCCGACAGCGGGCCGAGACCAACAGATGCGCCGTCGCATCTTTCTGGCAGCGACGACATGCGCCTTGCCAGCAACATGACGGCCGCATCTGTCGCCCGCTGTTGTCGACTGGACATTGTTTAGGTATGGATGGGAATGGTCGCTACCTGTAGCTCTGGTTGCCGGTCCTGTAAAAGAGAAGAGGGCAAAGTGCCCCACCTTGTCAGCCTTGTCCACCTAAGATCGCGAGATTTCAAGATCGCGCACAGATGTCGCAGTAATATGGCTAGGTGTGACGCGCGCAACAGCGCAACGTAGGAAAGGAAGTCTCACTTGATCGAGTGGCCGGCATTGTGGCCACCAGCAGCGCGCGCGCAAATGTCGAACGCGTTGGACGCGAGGAGGTGGTCGGTCAGTTTGCCTTTCTGTGGAGGGGAATTGTCGCTTCGGTTAGAGATGTCGGTAGGGTTCGAAGAGGTTATCGTGGTGGAATACATACACCTTCGTCTCCTAGCATGATGGAAAGCCGTCTGTTAGTTTCTATTCGCACATGAAGTCCACTTGACGCCTCTCTGAAAGTCAATGGCTCGTGAGAGTGACGTTGTGCCTCGATGCAGCCCGCCAGCGCAGTCGGAGGAGGGGCCACAATGAGGGACAATGCGCACGTCACCCACGACAGTAAATGCAGGGGATACAGGGACTGGACACAACTTACCCCATTGGGAGCCGAGAATGATGGTCGCCATGATGTTTGTTGGGTGGTCGCTGTTTTTGCTGTTCGAAAACAAGCAAAAAAAGGATAGGGTTCAAGGAAAAAGATCGAAATCGCCAAACCGAGAGAAAAGAGAGGAAAGAGGGAAGGAGAGACCGGTCGATCGGGCGGCCGCGACTGTAAAAATAGATGCTAATTTTTTTCTGCCCTTTTTCGTAGTAGTGAAATTGTTAGCCTTGTTTGTGCCGACTCTCTCTGTGCGCGGTTTACTTCTTACTGAGGAGAAGTTTCGAGCGCTACTTGGTGCCTATACTTGTACTTTGAACTACGCAATGTGCCGCGCTTTGGTGTTTGGTATGCCAATGTCACTTTTTGACTCACGTTTTCTTTAGCGGGGGAGGGGCACGAATTTTCACGCATTTCGGCTACGGGAAGCGAAGACGGAGCCAGGGAGGATGTGAGAATTAGTCTTACTCACAGAATAAACCCTAAACTCACAGCAAGTGACAACTTTCCACCAACCAGTGACCAACCAGCGTTAGCGCAATGGAAAGAATAAAAGCGACAAAGACAGTGAAGACAGTGAAAGCCAGCGAAAATGTAGTGACAAACTCAGAAAAAAAAACAATGCAGAGTGAAGCGGCACCGCTACGGCATTTCCCCGTACCTATTGTGCGGCAGGGCCACTAACACTCACCCGCAGCGTACACGGGATGGACCGTGTTCACGGCATCCGGCAGCGGGAATCTACGGTAGATGAGCCTGTAAATGGCAATGAAATCACAAAAAATCACGTAAAACTTCATTAAAACCCTCAAAGGATGCAGACAGTGACGTATGTTGTTTGACTCACGGTCCTGATCGAGGAAAGTGTTGCGCTGACAGTGAGAGAATATCGAGAATGTTGAGATGCGGTGACGAGACTGCAGGCAATTTGCCGGGATTGAAGCATGGCATCGGAGGACTGAATTGCCGACTTGCGCCGTAGTCTCCGTCACCTCATCGTTGTAAATGTCAGATTCGAGTTCTGTTTACCCTTTCTCCGTATTTTTACCAAAAAAAAATACAGAAAATGACCGAATCTTTGTGCCTTACCTTTCCAGTGTTCATGAGTTGAACTTCGATCTTCCTCGTCTCAATGACACATATTCTTTGCCACCAACAAAACTCATCTCAATGCATTATTTAATAAGTCAGAAACGAAGGAACTTGTCCTAAGTAATGAAAATTGATCTATGTCGCGGATTATTTGGCTATCTCTTTGAATGCGATTTCTTAACTTACCACTTGTCGTATTGTGTATCACTCATCTATATCTGTACGATTTTCTTCTTCTTGACTTTCGTATCTTATGTAACATGGCATAAACGCAGTAGGCGGGAACTGAACTGGCACTTTAAAAAACCAGACCAACTTCAACATCCTTCCTTCTTGTTGTGACGGTTTTATCACTGCTATACTTTCACGATATGTCCCCCCCGGCTTCAATACTACGTAGACTTAATCGCGGACGGCCCGGAACGGGCCGCGGCGAGACAGCTATCACTGGGATTCCCAACCTGCCTCACCAGCGCGCTCCAACAGACAGACCAACGACAATCCACAGG
>JANSLP010000437.1:0-22802 GCA_029298735.1 Ophiostoma sp. CBS 140.51
ACCCACTTAGTTCTGTGATAGTTTTTTCCCCAGAGGGTTCTATCTAGCTAGTCGCCAATAGTCAGGACTGACTGAGAAAGGCGGATAATAATAATAATATATATATATATATATATTTGAAAAGAAATGATGACAAAAAAAATTAAATACAATAAATATCTCACAATAATGCCCTTTTCTTCACGCCAACGGTGAACAGAGTGATGCCAAATTTATATCACCAGCTTCAGAGTTCCAAAGCAAACGAATGGACCCTAAAAGCTTGTGCAATTGCACTGACACTGAGATGCTCTGTATGCCCCGTAAATAAGACCCCCAAAAATCGCCAAAATGGTTCAAGACACTCTAAAATTGCAAGTGACGGGATCGACAGCGACCGTTGTCAAGTGGAAGAAGACTCAGAGTCTTACAACGGACAATTGCGTCTTGTCCCGAAGTCCGACATTCAGCGGGAACAAGCAGTTGGAGGATAGCTCCTTAAAATACGGCGTATTGATCACCTGTAGATGTCACTATTTGAGTTCAGTACGAGGTGAGATTCGCTGACTGACCAATCAGAGCCCTGGAATTTAACTAGATCTGTCCCCACACGCCTCTCCTTCCTTTCATGGAGTCGCGTCTGCGAACGTCAACCGCGGCTGCCTTTTCTTTTGCGTTTGTTCATCGTTCTTTCTCCAACGAGTTTCATGTTCCTCGACGTTCTTCGTTCCTTCCCTTCTTTGACGTCGAGTGCACTCTTTATGACCTTGTTTTGTTCCATTTTTAAAACCCCGACGACAGAAATAGAGGTTGCAATATAAATAAGAGGACGACGCCAGAACAAATTGAAACGGGCGCACAACGCACACGGACACACCCATAGCACACGACGACACGACGACACGACGACACGACGACAAGATGCCGCGCAATTCATCGGCATTGAAGGCGGCGGCCGCGGCCGAGAGGACTCCGCTACTGCGAGACGTCGATGGCATTGGGAACGGAATTCTGGGAGGCGACAACACCGACGCCAGTGCGGCCATGGTGTCGATGATTGTGCCGGCGCCGGCGGACGAGGACCGGCCCATGCCCAAGACGCAGGTGGCGCTGCTCTGTTTCGCGCGACTGCTGGAACCAATCGCCTTCTTTTCGGTGTTTCCCTACATCAACCAGATGGTGCAGGACAATGGTGGCGTGGCATCGTCGGATGTTGGCTTCTACAGTGGCCTGATTGAGTCGTTGTTTTCACTGACGCAGGCACTGGTGATGATCGGCTGGGGCCGGGCAGCCGACCGTGTGGGCCGGAAACCGGTGCTGGTCTTCTCACTGATCGGCATGGCCAGTGCGACGGCATTGTTTGGCACAGCACAGACGCTGCTGCAGATGATTCTGTTCCGGTGCCTGGCGGGCGTGTTTGCCGGCACGATTGTGACGATCCGGACGATGCTCGCGGAGCTGAGCACGGCCAAGACACAGGCACGGGTGTTTAGCTGGTTTGCATTCAGTGGCAACCTGGGTCTGTTTCTGGGCCCGATCCTGGGCGGTGCGCTGGCGACGCCGCTGGGCCGGCCCAAGGCAGGCGAGTCGACAGAGGATCCGCCCTTCTTGGCCGTCTACCCGTACGCACTGCCGGGATTTGTCGTGTCCGGTCTCGGTTATCTGGCTGCGCTGCTGTGCGCACTCTTTGTCGAGGAGACGCTGGTTGTGAAGAAGAAGAAGACGTTGTCAACACCCACATCGACGACCACAACAACCGTCACGGAATCGATTGCCAACGACGACGAACCCGCACCGCCCACGCCCACTATTGGTGGCCTCCTCAAGGCACCGGGTGTCAAGATTGTGCTCTACGTCTATGCACACGTGATGCTGCTTGCCTTCTCGTACACGGCTCTCGTGCCCCTGTTTTGGTTCACGCCCGTCGACCTCGGCGGTTTTGGGTTTACGCCCATGCAGATCTCTGCCATGATGGGTCTGTCGGGCGCCAGCCAGGCGTTGTGGCTGCTCGTCTTCCCGCCGCTGCACAGCAAGATTGGCACAAACGGCGTCATGCGCCTGTGTGCTGCCGCCTACCCCATCTTTATGGCCGCCAGCCCCTTTGCCAGCCTGCTGCTGCGCATCTGGAACGCCCGCACGCTGTTCTGGATTGTCGTACCGCTCCTGATGGTGCTCGGCAGCGGTGTCAGCATGTGCTTTACGGCCATCCAGCTGGCCGTCAACGACACGGCGCCCTCGCCACAGCTGCTGGGAACGCTCAACGCCTTGGCTTTGACGGGTGTTAGTACCATCCGTGCCTTTACCCCTGCGTTGTTTACGAGCCTATACGCCATCAGTGCCCGCAACCAGCTGCTGTGGGGCTATGCCATCTGGGTGGTGATGGTCATTATTGCATTGGGCTACACTGTGGCTGCACGCTACCTGCCCGACTATGACGAGCTGAAGAAGGCAAGAGAGAGCCAGAGCGGGGGGGAGGAGTCTGAAGAGAGAGAGTGAGGCGAGCAAGTCGTCAGGCACACGACGGTGTGACAACGGTGAGGCGGACTTGGCGGAGAAGACGAGACAAAAAGGAAAAAAATTCAAGGGGCGAAAATCACGACGTGTCCATACTAGAAGTCTAGACCGAGTATGAGACACATCCTGAGAGCGGCATTTGACTGTATTTGACTGCACATTTGACTGCACGTTGAACTGGAGCTGTCTGCATCTGGATAGAATCTTGTTTATCGTCTTGGAAAATCATGGACTGCATTGGACTAAAAATCCTTCTAGAGTGGAGGACTTTCCCAAGTGGAGGACGTTGGATCGGTTGGGCTCGGATGAGCAACGATAGGAAAAGACAAGGGTTTAGACTTTATGTTCTTTTGTGGGTACTGTTTTAGGCCTTCTCAGCAGCCCGAAGTACATGCGTTTGTACATATTCGAGTCTTGCCAGGTTCTTGCCGTTCTGCGGTATGATGCGGCAAGGACAGATTTGGTGTAGACAATCTCGGTAATCTCAAATGGTTTCACACAGTAAACTACTCGGACGGGACGCTAGACGCTGAGCGACCGAGCAACCAAGGCCAATATTGCGAGACAAAGATGACAGGGCTGCCTGTGCTCGCGAACAAAGCTGCATTCGGACTATAAACAAGGCTGCGACTTGAAATTGGTATTCTATTACCAGACAGGTCGAATAAAAATGCTTCTCTTCCACCTTGTCGTCTACCTCCTTTCTTCTACTCTCACCGCTTTTCTTCCGTCTCTCTTTGTCTCTCTCTTTCGCACTTTTTATTTTATTTTATATTATATTTTTTTTTGGCTCGTCCAGGCGGGTCGTGCAGTGCCCCTCGTTTTTGCTTACAAAAACAGGAAAGAGCCACGGACTCAGAGGGCCGCATCTTCCTACAACTAAGCTCGGGGGATGGCTCGATGGTCAGATATTGGGCAGTGTCCATGGTACCATTCACGATCTTTGCAGGGAAAGAGAAAAGAGAAAAGAGGAAAGAGGCCCACAGGTCCACCGCGCGACTGAGGCTCTTCCCCTTCCATCTCAAAGAATCTTGCTCGTCCACCCAGGCTCTGTCAACTCCACCTCACCTACCGTCGTACGTTGCCCTCTAATATGCCCAAGTTAATTTGAATGCATTGTTTTGTGAGTACAAGCGTGTTTGAACTCAGAAACAATGCTTTGCGACATGGCCATGTGAGTGAAGCGGTGCTATGCGATACATTTCTCATCCAATGTACTTACATAAATGCAAGGAGCTCGATGCAATACAAGACTCGAGGCTATAAAAATAGAATGCAAAACGCTCCAAAAATACCAAAGGACATTTAATCTATACATTTCATTTATACAGACGTAATTGCTCTTGTATGCTCTTTTCATGCAGTAAAACAAGCCCTTCTTGCACTGGGAAAGACGTACACGTGTATTTCACGGAGACATATCCTCTTCGCTGTCTTTATATCTTCCGTCCGTGGTCTCGAGTGCCGACTTATAGATTGTGGAAATGGGCCAGTCGTCATTAAATGATACAAGGGCATGTGGTTTAGTGGTATAATTTTCCCTTAGCATATCACGTGATCCTTCATGTGACAGCTTACACTGGGAAAGGTCCTGGGTTCGATTCCCAGCCTGTCCATCATCTTTTCGCTTTTTGGGGCGGTCAGTAAATATATCATACTTCTCTAACGTTGAAACTGCTATTTTTCTTTTTGGTGAAGAGCAGGGGTGGTAGTGGTGGAATTTAAGCCAGAGAAGTGAAGAAAACCTTTCTCGTAAGCATTATTTTTGGATATCCTTTACTGTCCAATACACTTGCATCCCTTCTAATATTTGATCTATATTTATTCTAGAACCTGTATTGGAGTCTCATTGGGCATTCTGGGCATCCATTCGGAACTCAGGATCCGAGAAGTGAGTCTGAGAATGCAGCCCAGAAGCCCAGAAGCCCCATGTTGAGGTGTTGTTTGTTGCACCTGCCAACTTTTTCAGCAGCGCCAATGACGTCATTCCACCATTTCCCACCAAACTTCCCACTGACCACATCCACTCTACGGAATACTCACCGCATATACCACCAACACTATCGCGAGTTAACGAAGTTGCATTCGATTCCTTGGTGAAATTGGGCATTTCGATCCCTGAACTCTGTTCGGCTTTTGATCCTATAACACTCCCTTTTATGAAAAGGCAAACTGGGAAGCACCCTCGTCGAGAACATTCGTCTGGTTCGATGTTTTTCTTCTTCTTTTGTCTTTTTGTAGTCTTCCTACTATAGATATCGTCATTGCGAGGCATTTACTTGTCCCGTGTCTCCTGAAGATAACAGCTACAGACTTTTGCTTTTGTGCCCAACCAAAGACCATGCACTGAGATCGGACGTCGTCTGTCCGTCCTCTGCATGTTTTCATTTTTCACTTTTCCTATCTTCTTTTTTTTCTGTACAACCGATGACGACGATCGCTTGGAGGACGTGCATTAGGCTCGCTGCCCAGAGGGCCTAGAAGACACAGAAAGTCCCAAACATGCAGTCACACAATCACCCACTCGCAAAAACCCAACGACGCAAATAGGTGCCTGCAAGGGCCTGTGGAGATTGCATGCGCAAAACACCACGCGCGGCCAAGGCCCGTATTTCAAGTGCAATATCGACCAGACCAAGAGTCTGCCGAGTGTGCCCAGTGGACTCTGCTGGTAGGGTATCCTCTTCTCTGCATCGTCACACTCTCTGCATCCCCACCCATGCATATAAGTCCATGACCCCTTCTGTCCTCCTCTGCCGGTCCACCCATCTTTTCCAGAGTATATCAACACAACTCTGCACAAAAAAACACAAACACAGACACAGACACAAATATCGTGAATCGTGAGATATATTGCGATACTGTGACCACAAACCAGTCCCTCGGAACATCCGATCGTCTGTGGACATATCACCATCTTCACCTTACCAATCTTACCTTTTCCCACTCCCCATACAACATCATAAGTGAGTTACCCTTGAGACGATCATCACTCTTCCCCATATCCTCTCATACTGTACACACACTAACAATTCCAGTGCCCCGTCATCGCCACGGAAAGAAGTACCTCTACTTGGAGCCGCCCATCCACGGCTCCAAGACGGTCCGCACTCGCGTCACCACCATCGTCCCGCCGCTCCGGGAGCCAACCCCGCCTCCTCCTCCGCCTCCACCCTTGCAGCTGCCTCCCATCATCATACAGGCACCGCCTCCACCTCCACCGGTCGTCGTTGAGGTGCCTGCTCTCCCTCCTCCACCGCCATCGCCATCACCACCACCTCCCGCAGAGGAGCCTGAAGAGGACGACACTATTGATGTCATTGCCGTCGACGTCGAACCGGAAGAGGCCAAGCCCAAGAAGAAGAAAAAGCCCAAGAAGGAGCGCCGCGAGATTGAGCGTGAGACGGTCTATGTCGAGCGGGAGCGCCTGGTGCCTGTCCACATTCCTGTGCCGGTGCCCATGTCCGTCAAGATGCGGCGCCGGCAGCCCTCACCGCCGCCCTCCCCAGCTCCTCCTCCGCCACCGCCACCCCAGCCGCCAGTACGGAAGCCCGAGTACGAGACCTTCCGGTACGTCGATGCACCGCGGCGGATGCTGCCGTCGCCACCACCACCGCTACCCCCCTCGCCGCCACGAACCGAGGAGTGGGAGACGCACGACCGCATTGTCATCCGCGAGCGCGAGCGCGAGCGTGAAGGTCGTCGGCCGAGGGAGTACTACCGGTACTAGGTGTAGTGACGGTGATGGATGGCGTATGAGTCTTATGTTATAATTAGCGTTTTGTTGTCCTTATTTTCTCTTCTTTCTTGATGTTTCCGTCCTTCTTCTCTTTCTTTCCGTTAGTTGCCTTGGTCTTATGATTGGTGTTTGTCAGTTTCTTGTATTTTTTGCATCGATATTTTTTGTTTAGAGCATGGCGTTTGCATCTCACTGGGGTATCATGAGTTATGACCTGCAAGCACAAAAAACAGTTAGTCAACATATACAGAACACAAAATTCAAAACAGAATATACGCAGTCTTTGCACCTGCTCCTGTGTGATCAATTTCAAATGACCCGAACAGGAAATAACAAAACATCACAGTTTACATCACGTGCATCACTTTCTTGTTCTTCTCATCCACCAACTTTGATGGGCTTGTTGCCGTGATCCATCCTCCATGCAAAAGACAATGTACGCACAATGCATATTGTCCTGCAGACCCGAAACAGAGAAATCGACACTCGTGACTGCCTTTCGAAAAGGGGACTGGGAGCCAGGGAGTTGCAGCAGGGATCTGTGAACGATAATGACAAAAAGATAAAAAAGCAAAGAAACGACAGAAGACGTTGAAGGTTGTACGTGCAGGATTGTCAAGGCTTTTCCAGCATGGCTTGTCGAGGCATGGCTTGGCTGGAACCAGGGTGCATCTGCTCTTGTGACCTCTAGCCGGTTGTAGGAACAGTCCAAAGGAGTTCCGTATTGATTTTCAACCTTCTTTTTTGTTCCTTCTCCTTATTTCTTTTTCTTATTTCTTCTTCTTTACCCGCTTGAAGCGATCTCATGCAGGGCTTGTTCGCGACCAAAAATAAACAAGGTTGGAAACAAAAAAAGAAAAAAAGAAAAGGACAAGAGGCTGAAAGCCTCTTTCTTCCCCACCATAAAGAGGCCTCTTTTTGACCCTGAAACCGATTCGAGACTCGTCGATAATAAAATAGAAAATAACTAGCCGGATAGCTATAGCAACGACCAGTCGCTGTCTACTTGCAGCATCTTCACATCGATTTCTCTTGCATTTTGCTGCTGCCTGAAGATGTGTAACACCGCCTCGCTGGGCTTTCTTGTTCTTGTTCGAATGTTGTTTCCACCTGGCCTATTTGTTGTCTTCCAAACTCGACTTACAAGGAAAACGCAATCATCGACGTGTCGACCTGCGGTATTTTTCTGTCTTTCTGGTATTTTTGGTATTTTTGTCCTTTACATTCTCGCCACTGTTTCAGCAAGTAGGTTCTGGTTTGGCCTGTTTTGATATTGTTTGCTGCTACTGCGTTTCCCTTGCATTTTCGTCTTGGCACGTCACGGCCTTCTTTTTTGTTTGCAGGCATCGTTGTCTGGCGATGTTTTCTCCTACTCCCTCTCTCTTTCTCCCAAAGAAAGACAAAGACCGCTGCATTCCCGTTGCTGGGATGTTGCCCTTGCATCCTTGCACGATCCTGTCTGTGTCTCCATCTTTGCTTGCGTCTTTTTCTGCATCTTTTGTTCTTGTTGTTCTTCATATTGTATCACCTTCTGCATCGACTTTGCGCTGTACGCCGTACTTGAACAAATATGTCTTATGCTCCATCTTGACTACACCACCTTTCTTGCCCCTACGCATGCTTGTGCGTAATTGTCTGGGGATGTGGTGTCTGGGGTAGGGCCTTTGAGCAGGGACGAGTTCAGGGGAGGGGGGCAGCGACGAAACAAAAAAATGAAGAAGAGGAGGTCGAAAAGGAAGAATAAAACAGAAGCAAATAAAGCAAAGACAAGCCACAAAAGTCGTCAACACTTGTCGGTTTGCATGCACACAAGCATCTGGGCATGTTCGAAAACAAACTTGATATCATCGTTTGCGTAAGCTTGTAATACAGCTTGGCATTATCAGCCTCTTCATCAGCCTCTTCATCAGCCTCTTCATCAGCCTCTTCATGATACTATTTTCGTTCGTTTCGACACACTTGACATAACAACAAAACACATCCCGAGTGCTGCCAAGTGGCCGTGATGAAACCAGCGGTGCCTACTTCAACATCTTTCTGCATCTATCTCCATGAAAACAATGTCTGCACTCTCGAGCATCTGGATACCGCTTCGCCACTTGTCGAGCAGTTTACCCGGTGCATCGGTTGACATTGCGGTCCTCACAGATCGACGTGTAGATGCGTCTCTGACGAGCTGCTGCGCCTGTTGTGCCTGTTGTTTGTTTGCCGTTGTTTGCTGCCGCTTGCCTGTTGTCGGTATCTTGTCTGTTGACTGTTGCTGGTCGTTCTCGACGTTTCTGTGGCTGTCAACACGGTCGATCCTGCCCCTTCATCTTGGATATAATCTTGTCACATCTTGAATCTTTCATCTTATACCGGCATGCCAATACTCGATAGATGAAAACCGGCTTGCATATATTGCAGACGGCCAGTTCTGATATTGCCCGTTCACCCCAACGACCCCCACGGACTGGCGAGTCTTGCTGATGTTTCTCTTGGCACTGTCCTGGGTACATTGTACGTTCTCCATACTGTGCAAGTATTGCTGCGTATGTAGTTCGTACTTTGTCGACCGGTAAGAACTAGGGTACAGGCTTCTCGCTTTGTCGCAAATAGAGTGCAGGACATGAGTTTCCGATCCGCAAAAGCCAAGACCAAGGCGAAACAGCAATCGCCATCCCGCCCAATATTGAGCGCTGCCCGACTCGCCGGGGAGCACACGAGCAGAGAGGATGTAGTACTCATAGTTGAATGTAAACAAGCTCGCCCAAGCAGGCCACTAGGAGCGCCCAGCAATTGCTTGTAAGTGCTTGTCTGTGTGGGAGGATAGTGAAGGTGAAGAGGCAAAAAGAGGCCTATGGGACAAAAGCATTGGCCATCTGACCCCTCGCGATTTTATCCCGTTTTGAAATCTCTCATTACCGTCCCCGTGTTTCAAATCTCATGTTGACAGTAAAGCGCCGCAAAAAGATGAGACGAAAAAGAGGTAGTATTGTCGAGTTCTTGAATTCTCGAGTTGTCGAGTCTCTGGTCATTTGTGTTTTTGAAAATGAGGGGAAAAAAGCAACCATTGCCCCTTTGTCAACAATCATGTTGGTAGCCGACTTTACCATCCAAACAAAAACGGTCACGTCTCGCCTCGCTTTGACCGCCGTCTCGTCTGCTGTGCCATCGTCGCAAAGAACGCAAAGAAGCCAAAGGGCGGAACACGGGACGGTGCAGTAGTCGAAGCAGTTCGCCCCTTTTCAGTGGTACAGAATTTAAGCTTCTTCTGGACTGGAGAGGACTCGGGTCTCTCTCACCCTTTTTGCCTGCCTCTTTGACCTCTGATATGAGATCCCTCGCATGCAATACGTCGTAGTGACGCTTTGCTGGGCGTTGCGTCGTCAGGCCCTGAGTGGCTCCTATTGTCTGTGTGTAGACGGCGCACGTAGCGGTGCACGCATATTGGGCCTGGCCTGCTTAGGCGAGTCCCAAGTGCTTATTGCGAAGAGGGGGATTCGTTACAGCGTTGTCGCAATGGCAGGATGCTCATTGTGCGTCGTTGATGTTTTGCGAGGAAGGAACATTGTTTGAAGCTAGATCCGTCGCTTCGCTCTCTCTCCGGCGCCCGTAAGACAGGACTGGCCTGGACCTGCCTGGACCCGTCCGTCGACATTCGAGACTCGATAGGCTGGGCGGCCCGTAGTCGGTAGCTTTGCCATCGACTTTTTGTGTGGACTACTCCGTATTGTTGTCTTCATCTCGTATACCGGCCATGTCATCCTTCGCCGGCAGGGCTACAGATTGCAGAACCACTCAAAGTACACGCAGATGATCACAGGCCATTGTCCAACAGGCCGTATGTGCTGGCTCCAATGCGCGCGGTCGCAGCTGGGCCAAGAGTTAAATTACGTGCATCAAGACCCGCCCTTGGTTTGCGCGTTATCACGATTGTGGCCGCGGCGTCGTCTCTGTTTGGCTGGCTTGGACAGGTCCTTGCTGGCAGCACTGGCAGCGCTGGCACCAGCCGTGGCGCACAGCTGGCCAGAGGGGACGCCACAATACCGAAAGAGGCAACTTCATCAAGGGTTGCGTGTGTTGGAGCCTTGGATGGAGACGTGTTTGTGTTTGTGTGTGTGTGGCACCCCGTCCTGTAATTCGTCGTGTCGGTTTCCTTTTGGAGCCTTTCTTGCACGCAGGACACCCTCAACTGCCATCCAACTCACGAGGTTAGCGGGCCATGCAGGCTCTTGGCCGGGCCTGGGCATCACCAAACAGGAACAGCGTCTCTTCTCCCCCCTTTTTTCGATTAAGGTTGGAGCTGTCACACCGCTTCCCCGAACTGAAAACACCAGGGGACAATGGTTGATTGGCCAGCATAGCTGCATCTCCAAAACCGCCTTTGCCCACTTCTGGTCAGGGCGGACAGGGAGGGCGGATGAGAGACCGGATGGAATCAAAGAAAAGGGAGGAGCCTTTAAGACGGGGTCTCGATCACTCAGAGAGAGGGATGTAGGGATGGATATGGAAGGAAAGAAGAGCACCCGTGAGCCGAGCTGGTTTTCCATGTTTGAGATGGAGAGCCCCGAATCAGCCGGTTGGCAAGTTGGTGAGATGGGATTACATGGGCCGGACAATGCTGCTCTCTTTGCTTTCTCACAAACTGGTCACTGTCGACCTACTAATGTGGGGGATGCTCAGGGGCTGGATTTTGGTTTGGTTGTCGGATGCGCAACGGTCCCCTTTTTTGTCTCTGTTTCTTTTCTTTGTCTGGTCCACCGTTTTGTCTGGCTCGTTTTCTTTGCCATTGTTTTCATGCATCGCCTCATATTGTGTATGTCCCCGCAAGATGCTCTATTTCGTACCGAGTAGATGACGAGCCTGCTGCATCGCCCAGGCCTTTTGCCCCTTTGCAGATCGAAATTGGGTCGATTGCGATTGCGAAATCGCTTGTTGGCGCTTCACGTGAAAGAATGCTGGATATGGAGTCTGCGATCTTTCAATGCGCACGTCTGCAGTTTCTCCTCATCTGCAATTGTGCAGGACCCTGTCAGGGGTGGCCAGGGGTCCACGCTGGAGAAGAACAGGGGTTGGAAAGCGGTGGGTAGAGGACGTGCTGGCATGCCAGATGATTGGAGCGCCCTCCTGCTGGATCGGCGGCAGTGCGTTTGCTGCCGTTTTCTTTTGCCTTTCTTTCTTTTTCTTTCTTCTCGTGGACGCAAAAATGTGACGATCTTCTCACATGGGCTTGTAAGATACACAAATAGTGTCCGTTCTTGCATGCTGCCAATTTAGAGATGCATACGGAGCACTCCGTATTCGACCTGGGTTCCGTTGAAACCCTTTCCGTTGTTTTCTTTTTACCGGCCTGCAGTCCTTCCGAACGGCACCGGCTGCCCGCTCTCTCTTTGCTTTTTCTGATGGGCATGTCTCGGGCAGGTATGGAGTGGCACAGAGTGGCCTGGCTGCTGTAAGGAGGAATGACGGGAGGCAGACCCGAGTCGCTTATCAAGATCAGAGAAGGAAAGGGAGAGCGGTAGGGAACGGTAAAGCGCCCCGGAAGGAAAGGACCGGCAGTGAAAGTCGCAAGGGGGTGGCTGAAAAGGCTGACAGGGCGTTCTGCCGTGCCTCTGAAGACTCTTGTCTCGTCTGTGATCGATATCGTGATGGGCATCGAAGGATCGAGCACCTGAAAGACCGATTCCAGGCAAACTGAGATCAGTTGAGACCATTGGATGAGACCAGTTGATATCAGCGCTGTCAGTGGAATCAGCCACCCTGTGGCATGCCTCCGGAGCAAGTGCCTATTTCGTCGGCCGCCCTAGCATCATTTGATGAGCGTTTCCTTGCCTTCCTAGCCTTTCTTGCGCTGGAACCAACGCAAAGCCGTTGGTGAGGGTCCATGCCGCTACACCAGAGTCGGGCTAGGGGCGCGCATGTCAAACAGCACAGCATATTAATCTTCCGCAAGCCGGATTTTTGAAGCCTCTGGCTGGAAATTGACTTGGCAGAACAAGCTTCTTTTTGGACCATGCCACAGTATTGGGGGCCCATTTTGGGGGCCGTTCGCCAGTTGTCTCGTTTCTGCTGCTGTTGTTTCGGCAAGAAATTGCGGTGCCCTGTAGGATGTGTACAAAGTACTTGTGGAAACGGCCGTTGACGACGCTTCATATTCTGTGGCGTTCCCTGCACATCACACTTTCCTGGGACCGCCTGGCAAAAGGTTAATTCGTTTTTGGAGAGTGTCGTGCATCCCCCACGTCGACGACCTGTGCGAGGGCTAGACACAGAGCTGTTGAGCCCTTGTCAACGTCGAAATCTTTGTGTGTTGAGTCTTGCTTCTAGCTCGTTTCTCGCTATTCTCCCCGTGATGCTTTTGTTTCTGGATGTTCTGGATGTTGTTTTGCTGGTTTCTGGTGCTCTTCTCTTTTGCCTTTTTCTTCGATCATGTCTTTGTTGGTTGCCGTCAACTTTTGACACGTGCTGTTTGCTCCGTAGTTTGCCCACCCTGTAGCCGGCGTCTGGGTAGCGAAATGAGTGCTCTGTAAAAAGGGGTGCTCTCCACAACACTGGCAGCCAAGTGGGTTGTATCGATGTTATCTGCGGAGCGTTTTCTCAGCATCGAGCAGGGACCATGTTGCTTTGGCTTTGGTCTGGCCCTGGCGTCCTCAACAGCCGCCGTGTCCGTTCTGAGGGTTTGCACCATTTCTGAACCCATTTTGAACCCACTGGAAGCCAGCCACCCAGAGAGATCTTTGCCACCAGGGTCTCTCCTTTTCGAAACCTGGGACGCGCTTCTCATCCCAGGCACGGGCTCCACCTGAGCCACTTTCAGTTCCCAAGCCCTGCCAAAGGCACTGATTTTTAATTAGCAATCCCCGTTCTGAGGTATGCCGACCTGAGGTGTGGTTTGCAGACCGGCCAGGGCTGTCTTGCTGTCTTGTCAATAACAGAGCGTCTTGTGCGTCTTGGCCAGCCAAGCCAAACGGTGAGGCTACGGCAAGTGCCAGCGCTTGATCCAGCGCCGCCAGGAGTGAACTCCGTTGTGCTTTATCGTTCTGTCGTAGGCTGTCTCGTTGTCATTTTGTTTGTGCTCCATACAAAGTAATATGGACTTGCCAGAAAGGATCCGCGACTGGGACAATGTCTTGCCCCGAAGATGACGTGAGAGTCTCAGGTCACGACGGCTAGACGGGTTTGCTATCAAAAACAAACTGGCTGTGAGTCTCTTCTGCCACAGCCTTTCTGTTGTTGCTTGGAAGATATCCCACTTTTCCCCATTCTCCCGGTGCCACGCTCCCTCTGGGTCTCCCCGTCTCAGGGGCCGTCTGCCAGCTGCAGGTACACACGCACATACGGTGCACATACCGTGCATCCAGCGCTTGTCTGTTGGTTTAAAGGTGGCGTCCCCGAAGAGAAATGGCAAATAGGGGTGACACCGCCGGGTCTTGTTCTCGATTGGCCCCAAGTGGTGTTGCATCCAGCGCTGCTCGCGGCCTAGCCCTCCGGGCTGCGACGCCAGGAGGTCGTACTGGCGGGTCCCCATAGTCGTACGGAGCACAGCGAGGTATCTCACTGGTAAGATATCTCACAAACAGATACAAATAAACACGAATAGGCACTGTCTGAGGGTCTGGCCAAACAGTAAGCTTGCTCGAGTACTTGTGCGTGCCGAGCTGGGAACGGCTGCCAGCATGTTTTTGCGACTTCGGGGGCCAGCACCAACAGAGCAGAGGTCGGCAGATGCGTGGCTGCTGGTGTTTGTGACGCCCATGTTGTTGTGAGGGCCGTGGATGTGTGCATGGCGGCGAGCTGCATTTGTGTAGAACACGGGGTATGACTTTTGTAAATATTGACATTAACAAATAGTCTGGTTCCCTCTTTCTCTTGTGCCTGCAACTCCGCGTAGGCGCATGCAGGTCGCTCTTGCTGTCTTATTGCCCTGCATGCATTCAACATGGCAGGCGCGCCACAAGCGTCTCTTTTTTGAGTCGTTCCTGCCCGTCCGCCTGCCACGGCCCATCGCACCTTCTAAAGTTCAGCTCTAGAAACTACAGAAACTACAAAATATCGACGAGCTAAATGGAAGTCGCCGCAAAACGGTTTCCCTTTTTGGCAATTGCGCCAAGCAAGAGGCCCGGCCGTATTGGTGGCAGAACCGGTTTCTGTTCCTAGGGACGCCAGTGCTCGTAATTTCCTTTTCTTTTTGTGACTTGCCAGCCGCTGGGGCAGGTGGTGCGATAGAGTGCGGTGTGTCTCCAAAAGTGTCTCCAGTTCTTTGCTCCGGTGTACAGGTCCACCTTCCCAACCTTGCCACTTTGGACGGGAGTACCTCCTCCCCGGGGCCCAGAAAGGCCACTATGAATACTTGCGTATTTTGACACCTGCTTTTTCGGAGGGCAATGTCTCCTTCTCGATGCTTCAAATCCCCCCTCTGCCACATCGCGACCACCACCAAATTACGACGCACCGGCCACGCACATGCGCCCTACCCACGTTAGCACACGACACCCCCGCTGCACCGTCACTGTCTCCTTTTACCTGGCTGGCGCGTAGTGGTGTGCAGCCAATAACCCAGCCGAGCCAGTCCGGCAGTCTTTCGACCCGGCGTTTCCAGTTTCTTTGTCCCATTTTGGGGGCAATTTTTTGTCAGCCTACCTGGGTCAACCTGTCGTCTGGCTGGTCAATTGTCGATTGCCTGCGATTGCCCGTGTCTACAAACCCAATTTAATTGTTCTTGCATTCTCCTTTGGCATGTTTGCACAGCCTGACTGCACCCTCACCCCCGTCAGTTTTGTCACGTTTTTATCACTGCTATTTTTGCTACAATTTGCGACAACTTGCTGCAGCACCCCTCGCTGCCACCGCCTGCCGTCCCGCTGCTCTATGCGACGTCAATCAGGGTCATCCAGGCATCTCGAAACCTACTGCGAGGCTGCCCTGTGGTTCGCCGAGCTCTGACCCTCGTCTGGCCCACGACCGCCCGTCCGGCTTTGTTTCTCGTCTCGCACAGTGACCACCCCGTCACTCTCCTCACCCCCTCGAGATCCCTATACTCCTTGAAGTCTCCTTTCAGTCCTCCTAGTCTTTCCGGTTTGTCCTGCGAGTCCTGTTCTCGCGTCGTTTTGCCTATTGGCTGTCACTTGACGACTTCCCGCTTGGCTTTCCTCCTCCTTCGCCTCCTCCCCCTTCTCGTCTTGGTCTCTAGTCGCCGACTGGGTTGCTTCTCCTGCATCGTCTCAAGCTTCTCTGCCCGCGTGCTTCGCTCCGCGTCTCCACGCTTTTGCAGACCATGTCGCAGTTTCCACCCCAAGGCGGCCCTGGGCCGACAGATTCCGCAGATTATTACGAGCATCAGTACGAGCATCAACAACGGCAACCACAGCAGCCGTCTCTGCACCAACAGCAGCAACACCAATATCAGCGCCAGTATCAACAGCAGCACCAGCACCAGCAGCCGCCGCCAATATTGCCTCCTTTACAGTCGCCTACACAGCGACAGGACCGTCCATACTATCCGCACCATCAACAGCAGCACTACGGCGGCAGCTTGCCCGCCTCGCCCTCCTCACCCACGCTCTCCTCCTCCTCATCCTTCCCAGTCTCTGCGTCTCCTTCTCCGTCGCCCTCCTTTACATCCTCACCCGTCTCCTATTCGCGACCATCCTTGGACAGCAATACTACCAACAACAACAATATCAACAACAACGGCAGCAACTCGCCAGGATCCAGCAGGTCGCAGATCCATCACCCATCTTCTTCCGGAGCCGGGCGTTCGGCTCTCCTGCAGACGAGCGTCAACGTCAACTCGCCTCTGTCTTCACGGTAAGCCCATTCACACTTCTTCTGTGTTCTCCCATACATTGTACTTCCCTGACCCTCTTGGCTTCCCGCCCCCCTCCTGTCTCCGGCCCAACCCCTGTCCGTGTCTGCGTGACTAGTCTGTTATGTTGGTTTGGGTTCGTTCCTCTCTTCTTCTTCCTCCTTTCTGTCTGTTTGCGTGCCTCGTGCCTCCTCAAATCTCGAAAGATCGCCTTGCTTCACGCTTGCTATTTTCGTGATTGGGGAACCGTTCTCGAACAAAGACAGATCCCACGGCCACCCACACATACACACAGAAACATACACTACTTCTGTGTGTGGGCGGAAGGCTGTACGACCGCAGGCGCAACGTCTCACAGACGGCCGCCGCTGGAGACAGAGAGGAGAGAGAAGAGCCCTGACACTGTTTCCTCCACCCCCTGTCCATTTCCCTACGTTTCTGGCCAGGCCACCCTGCTGTGCAACCCGCCCCCATTCTGCCACACCGTCGTGCCCGCTGGGAAGACTCAATTGCTAATTAATCCTCCTTCATCTTCTCTCCTTCGTTCTTTACCTTTTTCACGAAATACAGACCTCAAAGAAAACCAGCTCCCAGTCCGCTCCATACGAGCACAGCTATCTCGCCCCCGACGACTTCGACGCCATCGGGCTTCAGTTTTCCTTTCCCCAGCTCTCCAAATCCGAACGGCAGCCCGCGAGGCACCACCAGCGGCTTTCAAGAGCCCCTCGACATTCCTCAGATCGTGACGACCGGCCCCGAATCGCCTCGTCCCGAACGCGACCAGAGCTTGGGCGCTGCCGAGAAGACATACTTCAACAGCGACTCCTCAGGAGCGTCTACTCCCGTCGAAGAGATATCGAATCCCATGTTCGTACCGCCTCGTCCAAGTCACTGCCCGACGTTTCTTTTTCGTCTCTTTTTCTTTCTCTGTTTCGCTCGGTCTCTCCATACAAGGAAAAGCAGCTGGGTTTCTCACTCCGTTGTGGCCAATGAGACGGTCCCGTAGAGGTTGGGCTGAAGTCGGGCTACCAGTCTGACGTTCTCTCGTCTTCTCTGGGTCTTCTCTCTGGTCTTACTTTTGTTCTTGAATCCAGCCATTTTCCCTTTGTTTTCTTTCCCCTTACGTCGCTCCTATATCTAACAGACTCTCTCTTTCTCCCTCTCTCAGACCCGCGGTTTCTCCTCGTCTTCCGAATGACAATCGAAGCGTTTCCGACTCCGCTGTGACCCCTAAGCCTCTCGCGGGCGCAACAATCTCATCACGGGCAGTCATGGCTGGCCCTTCGACCGCCCCCCTTGCTGAGGCAAATGGCGCGCCCCGGAACGCCTCCATCGACTCTGGTGTGTCGGCCCTGTCGAACAGTTCCACTGCACGAAAGAACTCGACCGACAGCGTCACAACACACGACATCCCCTCCATCATCAAGGCTGCTGGCAGTGCAGAGGCCGTTATTGAGCACCTCCTTAAAGAGAAGCAGGCCCAGTCTCAGCAGAATGCACAGCTATGGCGCCTCGTCGACAAGCAGCGGGCCATGATCCTAGGCCTCAACAAGGACCTGGAGCGGGCACTCAAGGACAAGGAGAAGTACCGGAGAAAGGTCAAGGAGTTCTTGCCAGACCATGGCCGGCCACCAGTCCCTCTCATCCCAGAAAGCACCGCCTCGCAACAGCAGCAGAAAGGCATGCCGGGTAGCAGCGCACAGAACGGCAGCACATCAAGTCTTCCAGCGCTCAGCATAAGCACGATGAACCGAGTCGCGTCTGAAGACGTTCCCTCGTCGCCCGTGAGCGTCAAGGACTCGCCCGTGCACTCTCCTCTGCAGTCGCCGGTGGACATGTCTTTGGCGCCGTACCCCATCACACCGCCCGCAGACCAGCCTTCTATCGCCGCCGCATCTGCTGTTGGTGGTCTGCTGGACCCCGTTGAGTCGATGCCTCGTCCTCAGGACCACGCCCTGGACAACTTTGACCATGAGGCCGAAGACCGCGCGGCCGACTCTGCTCGCCACACTACCAATGCCGCCAACGATATTCCCATTAGCTTCTCTCTCCCGCCATCCCGCAGTCTGCCCAGCAAACCGCCACAAGTCCCACCTCCGCAGATTCCCTCAGCCTCGTCCGAAGATGGCGGCGCCTCGCAGTTCCCGCCACCACCAGCCCCGCCACCACGCAAGCCCCCACCGGCACCGTTATTGCTTCGGGACCCCCGCCCCAGCCCTACCATCCCCATCGACGATGAAGTCCTCGAGTCAGACTCCGACTACGACTCTCTGCTCGAAGTGACTGAAATTGCCGAGAAGGAGAAACGCGGCCGGCGGAGAACACGCGAGGAGGATGACCGTGAACGGGAGATTCTTGCTATTCAGGAGGCCGAGATTCGGAGTCTATCCAAGAAGAGCAAGAAGAGCAACAGTGCCCATGGCACGCCCAAGTCGGCTGGTCAGCCAACTGCTGCTCCTGACACGGTGCCTCCCAGCTTGATGCTCTCACAAGCCACCCTCCAGCCGCCCAACTCGCTGGATGGTATGCTGAACAGCGATGGTGCCGATATCAACAACAATGTCATCACGGTCCAGAGAAGCCTGGCTGCTCCTCTACTTAGCCCTGGCTTGCCGTCAAGCCCTCGCCCAATGACCGGCAACGCCATGCCTCGTTCTCCCCTCCACTCGCCTCCTCTGTCACCGAGAATGGGTGGTAATTTTGGCTCGGCTGGTGCAGCTCCCCTGTCGCCCCGTCCTCCTCGCCAACCGATTCCTCTGCCGCCAAACACGCCTCTTCAAACACCCTCTCCTGCGCCTGGTGAGCCTTTGATGCTTTCGTCCCCGAAGCCTCTGAATATCATTAAGAAGTCGAGCGACACAGCGTCTTCCAATGCGCCTTCGAGTCCGTCCGTCAAGTCCGACAAGTCTGTCAACAGCCGCGAGACCCCGACGGAGCGTACCCGCATCTTCAAGGGCTTTGTGACCGAAGAGTTTCCCGATCTCCTGCTCCCGCCCAACGCTCTCCCTTCGATCGATATTAAGGTGGCCTCGTCCCGTATGAAGCCGTCTCGGGCTAGTCTTATTTCGCTCACCCAGCTCGAGGAGGACCCAGTGTTCACACTGGCCATCTTCTCCCGGGCTGATGGTGGGGAGTTGTGGCGTGTTGAGAAGGACTCTGCATCTCTTGCCAAGCTCGACCAGCGCCTGAAGCAGTGCCCGGCTTTCACCGCCAGAACGCCCGACCGTTCGCTCTTCAGCGGCCATGCGCCGGCCAAGCTTGACGCCCGTCGCCAGGCACTCAACTACTACCTGGACGAGCTTCTCAACACGCAGCTTGATAACCCCACGGCCATGGAGCTTTGCCGCTACTTATCGACCAACACCTTGCCTCCCAACGCGGACGAGACAGGTTCGACGTCAGCCGAGGTCCGGAAGGAGGCACAGGCCAATAAGGCCAAGATCAACTTTGGTGACCGCCCAGTCAAGACTGGCTACCTCACGAAACGCGGCAAGAACTTTGGTGGCTGGAAGGCTCGCTTCTTTGTCCTGGACGGCCCCCATCTCAAGTACTACGAGACACCTGGCGGTGCCCACCTGGGCACCATCAAGCTGCAGAACGCGCAGATTGGAAAGCAGTCTCAGCACAACGAGACTTCGTCACCTGCCCGCGGCGGTGCCAACAATAACGCTTCTGACGACTTTGACAACCAATACCGCCACGCCTTCCTTATCCTGGAGCCCAAGAAAAAGGATCCCTCTGCTCTCACGAAGCACGTTCTTTGCGCCGAAAGCGACCACGAGCGTGATCTGTGGGTAGACTCTCTGCTTCGCTGGATTGACTACCGCGATGAAGGCGATGACGACGACACGCCGTCCATCTCTGGCGTCCCCGGTACGCTCGATCCAGACCGGCCGTCATCTTCCAACGACACCCGGCCCAACGGCACGAACACGAAGAAGCGCCAGAACAAGAAGCAGCAGCAAAAGCCGCAGATTTCATCGCCACAGCTGCAGACGCAGCCTCAGCAGTCCTTTGGCAAAGACGGTCTCATCGGTGTCAGCTACGAGGCAACCCAACAGGGTGAGATCCCTCACGGTGTGCCTGGGAACCGCCAGCGCCGCAACTCGCAAGACTCGGACATGCCACAGACCATGTCGTCCCAGTCTCCCTACGCGATCTCGGCCCCGCGCGATCCCCAGGTCATCTCGGACTCGTCTGCCTGGGGAGGCCGGGCAGCCATGCTTGGAACAGGCCTGGCGCCTCCGTCTGTGGATGAGAAGAAGGCACGGAAGCGGAGTTTCTTCGGGTTTGGCGCCAAGACGCGGACCTCGAGTGACGGACCTTCTGATTCTCTCTTTGGCGACAGCAACTCTGGCGGCCCTGCAGGTTCTAGCAATGGCGGCGGCGGTGGCGGCCCCAACCGCCAGGTCTTTGGCGCTCCTCTGGCCGAAGCTGCCCGCTACAACTCGCCTGTCGACGTCAATGTGCCTCTTCCTGCCGTTGTGTACCGCTGCATCCAGTACCTCGAGGCTCGCAACGCTGTATACGAAGAGGGTATCTTCCGTCTCAGTGGCTCGAACGTGCTGATCAAGCAGCTCCGCGAGCGGTTCAACAACGAGAGCGATGTGAACCTGTTGACGGACACGACCTACCACGACATCCACGCTGTGGCCTCGCTGCTCAAGATGTACCTCCGTGAGCTGCCGACGACGATCCTGACCCGCGACCTGCACATGCAATTCCTGTCTGTGACGGAGATGTCCAACCAGGAAGAGAAGCTGTCGGCTCTGGCTGAGCTGGCTACTCACCTGCCTCAGGCCAATGCCACTCTTCTCAAGTACCTCGTTGCCTTCTTGATCCGGATCATCAACAACTCTGACCGCAACAAGATGACGGTGCGCAACGTGGGCATTGTCTTCTCACCAACGCTCAACATCCCTGCGCCCGTCTTTGCTCTGCTGCTGCAGAACTACGAGGCCATCTTCGGCATCGAGCCCGAGGAGTACGAGCTGCCCTCATCTGTGTCGGATGACCCCCAGAACCGTCGTCCTTCGCTGTCATCCATGTCGACCGGCGCTACCATCGACCCTCTGCCTCAGCGTCCCTCGACCTCACACGCCGGCGAATCGCCTCACCGCCAGCGCCTGCTCGACGCTGTCAAGAACGGGGGCAACGGCGGTCGCAACACACAGACTCCGCCTCCCGTCCTGATGAGCTCTGCCGGCTCACAGATGCAGTCGCGGTCAGGCTCGACGCCCACACCACCGCCGATGCAGCCTCCCCCGAGCTTCCCGCTCCCGAAGCCGTCGCAACAGCAGCAACAGCGTATGACGACCTACGAGCCCCAGTACCTGTCGCAACAGCAGGGTAACTCGCAGGTGTCCCTTCGGCCGGCGTACGAAAGTGGCTTCGTGCTACCGGCGGGGTACGACCCGATGCAACTTCCGGCGTCCAACCCCGTCCGCAATAACCCTGGCTACGACCGGCCGCTCTACGAGGGCAGCAGCAATGGCGGACTGGCGGCATATGAGCGCAACACGCGGCGCGAGAGTGCAATCCTGCCCAGCAGCCCGGCGATGAACCTCAACAACAACCAGCAGCAGGGTGGCAGACGTCCAGGGCCGGGCAACCGGTATTAGAGATACTTGCCCTCGACATTGCGACCCAGCTACACAACCCCCCGCTTTTGACAAGCCCGATATTATTCGATGTGTTATTTCGGTGTGTTGCACGAAACATCAGCCACTGGCGTACATACACATATACACCGAGCCCATATCCCACCCCCACCGACACAATGATACCAGGGGCGTGTGCGTACGGGCTCGTATGTATTGTACTTGTATCTGTGGCTGTCTGCACGTGTATGAATGGCCGGGCCTGCCCTATTTTTTGTTACCGGGATACCCCAGGGCGGCCCGGCATATGTATGCATTTGTTTGCCTCTGCATTTGCATTTGATTTTCTTTTCGATTTTTATTATATCTCATCATTTTATGTATGTTTGGGCTGGATGCCAGATTGCCTTTTATTTTACTTTTTTTTTGTACGCTATGCCATTTCGTTTTCGACGAGAGACTTGATTTTCGACTCTCATTCTATGTGTATACTATCTAATATTACGAGAAGACGAGAAGACAGAAGAAAGGGTCAGCAATGGAGTTGGGGCGGCCTGGTGGACTAGGCGGCAAGCTGCCACGGGAAGTTTTGTCCACCCCATTTTTCAGCATGGCGTTTTAAGGAAAGATACGATTCACATTTGGGTGGCTGAAGTCTGATTTATCTATTTGTTTGATCTCATTTGATTTATTTGCGGTGTCGCCCATACAGATTGTACATGAATGAATGGAAATGGTGTTTTTGCAGTAATTTGATGATGCGAATGAAAGATGATTAAACCTACACTTTGCCTCTCTTATTGATATGAATGATTGTGATCATGATGTGAACCCAAGTACGACGCAAATAGGAAGATGTATTTAATATCTCGTAGCCCTATGAATGGAGCATATTGTCGTAAGATCCTGTTCTCCGTTGGGGGAACGCTCCGAAGGAAGACAGGCTGGTCCGCTACTCGTGCCACGCCCCACTTTTTATGGTCACTCGAAAAACTCGCACCAACAAGTTGGTGCTGGACACCATTTGGGCCGGACACCGTTTGGGCCACCGAATTCAAAAAAACGAACGAAAAAAATAAAAAACAACTCGAAAAAAATGCTATGGCGAAAAGAAATACACCGGCGTTCGAGTCTCGTCTAGGAGAAGCGATTGATGTCTTTCACGAAGATCCAGACCGTTCTA